>JAHWFO010001617.1:185053-220546 GCA_023313115.1 Rhysida immarginata | reverse complement strand
CTCCCCTCCTCACTTTGGCTACTGAACTATATTATATCATATAATTGCTGTTATGCAGTTTTATATTCAGCTTATTATCAATGTATTAACAAACTGCTTCTAGCTAGTATATATAGAGTGACATCTCGGTTTTGCGGGATTATCCCATTTTTCTTATTGAGATTAATTAATTACATGTAATTCAATTAAAAATTATCGATAACATCGAACATAACATAACATCGAATAACATATTCCTTTAATTTGAAACGACCTCTTTGCATTCAAAAAGGGTGACAGGCAGAAAAAAAGAATCATCGTATTCATATTTCTTGGGGATAATGCTGAAATAAGGGACAATAAATTGATTTATGCCGCCAATTATAAAACTCCAAAGTTTTGGTTAGATTTGAACCTGAAACTTGGAAAATCAACATCGTTTGGAATATTTCAGTAAATGGAAATGAAGCTGTATGTTCATTTTAATTGACTTACTTATTGAAACATAAAATGTAACTATCAGTGTAAATTCAGGTAAATGAGGTAAGGGCACACTAACCAAACCTTAGACCACTTCCACGCCTCCTATATTGGATTGAAGATGTTTATTTGAATCTGAATAGGTGTCTATCAATGCTTTCCAAGTCAATTACACAACGACAAAAGGCGATGATATTCTCGTCGTTTGTTTTCCAGTTGTTTGTTGGTGTTTACCGACTTCTAGCGATTCCAATCAAATTCTTGAACAATCAATATGCCTACCAATGATTGGACCCGTGAAAAAGCTACATATGACATTCCAGCAGCAAAGTCTAACTTGCCCATATCAATACACGCTTCTTGAAGCGACATGCTTTGTGATTTGTGAATTGCTATGGCATATGCAACATGAAGTGGAATTTGTTTTCGTGTGCATGCCACATTCGAATTTTAGGGAGTAATGATAACGATGGCAAAGACCCGATTAGTACAAATCGCAAACGGCTATACGGATAAATGGATACCTGCAAAATCCAAAAAGGCTAAAAAAGCGTTGAAAATTGACAACATGAAGGATATAAATGATACAATCGCTGTAGCTTTTCGAGAAAGCAAGTCCGAACAGCGAAAAAATGTTGAAAAGCCAAATACCAAGAGCAGCTCCTATATTCCGTCAATCATAATACGTACTCACGGTCAGCCAATCAAGCAAATCCTGGGCAAGATTAAAAAGTATGTGGTTCCCTGCCGATTTGATTTTAATGGTGAAATCCTTTCTTGACGGCAGATCCTATCAAGCCAAAGTTGGAGAAAATCTTTCCACACCCCGTGTTGTAAAGGCCGGTGTCCCTCAGGGTTCTGTCCTCGGGCCTGTGCTATTTAATTACTTTGTACATGATTTCCCGAAACCCGATAATTGTAATCTGTATTTTTATGCGGATGACACTGCCATTATGACATGGGCACACCAGCCGGCTCACGTTATCACTCGGCTGCAGTGCGCCTTGAAGCAGTTCGAAGACTGGTTTAACTGCTGGAAGTTGAACCTTAACGTCGGAAAGTGCAAGGCTTTGTACCTCAATAGGAAGCTCAAGCATCCCCCAAATTCTCTTGTTCTGTTCAATAAGAAACTGGACTGGGTGGACAACTAAAAGTATCTGGGAGTTATCATTGACTCAAGACTCTCATGGAACCAGCATATGTCCTATGCTCTGAACAAAGCGAAGAGGGCTAAGTATAGTATCATAGCTCTCATGGGTCGCAACAGCGCCCTCAGCATTGACAACAAGCTTCTTCTGTACAAATCGATTATCCGGACCATACTTCTCTATGGCATGCCTGCGTGGGCGACTGTCTGTAAAACCAGATGGAGTGAACTACAGTCATTCCAGAATGTTACCCTGAGGACCATTGCCCAGAAGGACGGTGAAAAACCAATCCATTCACTTGGATTTAAACATGGCCCATATCGGAAAGTTTATACAGGATCTCCTTTTGATTATGATACAGAAGATGAAGACTCACGACAATAAACTTGTGAATGGAATACTGAAGAACTCATTAAATATGAACTGGCATACGAAGTATCGTAAACCGAGGCACGTTCTTGACGTCAATTTTGAAGACATTAGCAACGTCTCTTTCCCGGACTACTGGAGGATATGATAATCTTCTTTCTCCTTGTGTTTTTTTTTATTTCGTTTGTATTTTGTTTCTGACAATCGTCAATCTTATTTTCTTTTTTGTATAATATGGAAGACCGCTTGGGTTGGTTAGGCTTCTTGACTACCTCAGTGTATTTCATTTGGAGTTTATTCTGGTTAGATGAGCTTATGAAAGCGCTGCTTTCGTCCCATCCTAACAAATGTACACTTCACTGTTCGATTGTCGATTGTCGAATCAAATTACTGTACACACAGGCAGAGCAGAGACGATCAAAATAAGGTGTCATGATGAGGAAACGCATAATAAAGTGGTGTCTGGCATAAAGGCTGATAACGTGCTAAAGATTCAGCATCATCAACTTAAATCGGAAAAACTCCTCAAATACGTTATACGAAATGCAGACGTGACCTATGACCTTAACGATTTTAAGGAAGACCTAAAAAAGGTCAACTATTTTCCTGAGAAAGTGATTAGACTTAAAAAATCTAAAGGATCCATAGATATGCCCATGATTCTGGTTCTGTTAGCGAACACAGAGCACAACAAGACTCTAAGAAATGTTACTCGCATAAGACCCTTAGCTGTATCCATCGAAATGTTCCGTGGAAATAAGAGACCATTACAGTGCTTTAATTTCTTACGATTTGGTCATATATCTCTAGGGTGTACTGAAGCCCCTCGCTGTAACAAATGTGCTAAAGACCACCAGTCAAGAGACTGCCCAAAAGTTAAAGGACAAGATCCTCCAAAGTGTATAAGATGCGATGGGCAGCACACATCCAGTTATACAAAATGCCCAAAATATCCGCAAGTCAAACGAGTCCCAACTAAAGTTACTCCGGAGACATCCTATGCCTCAATAGTCTCGAAAACGGATAATAGATTTAACATAAATGACATTCAAGACATGTGCAAACAACTAGGCAGTATATGCCATTTGTATAATGAATTAGGCAAAAAATATCCACAAATGAGTGGAATTCTTACGAGCAAACACTGAGATTATGGCTGATCGACGCTATACTGTTATTAACAGAGGTAAGCTTCGTTGCGTCATAGATCGCACTATTCCCGACCGCAACCTGCGATAGAGATTTTCATTGAAACTGAATACGAAAGTAAAGTTTTGTCTGCCGATAGGTTGGCGCTGCAGGCGCAGTTGGGCAGATTGTACATGCAGCGCCACTTTTCAATAAAGTTCCCGCCCTACTGGGAGCTAGAAACTTTAGCTTCATTTTAACAATGGAGCTCGATGAACATGAGTATCTATAGACCGTGGTTACAATGTATACCATTTCCGTTACCAGGCCTTCTGTCTAGGAGGTGTTGATCAGAGGAGATCACGCAACCACTGAGCCATCGAGGCCAATAAGGAAAAGTAAAGTTGTCTGCTAGACAGAGAGTAATGCCCACGCAAATGGTCAGAGAGCGCCAGTGAAATAAAAATCACGCTTTAAACAATGGAGTTTCCCATCCTGTATTTCTTCATCCATGACCATAGCCAAAGTAATTTTTTAGGGCCTATTGTTGCAGAAACTTTACTCTGCATTGTGGGACATGACATACATTGTTGGTCCGCGCATATCGTAGGCTCATGTAAGACAGACAGATCAAGCAAAATATTATTTTTATCCTTTCCCCTTTGGGCCAACCTGACACCCGTCACATGTAAACCTTACCCTGAACCTAACGAACATCTGGTGCAAGTAGGAGCTCAAAAGGATAAGTGGTTCAAAAGTTTTAAGAACATTTACAGACGCACCCTGAATTTTTATATAGACCTTTCCATTGAAACCGAAGTAGGACAGCAAAAAACTTACGTTTCCTCCCTTGAAATGTGCAAACCCTACTACACATCCGCAGGAAAACTGAATTTTTTTCCTGTCCTGCTTCTGCGCAGTAAGTCCAGTTTCGGTTTCAAGGAAAAGATAAACTCTGGCGCCATCTCTTGAGCAAACAAACAAGCATAAACCAAGATATATGATTTTTACCCCTTCCTCTCCTACTTTAGGGACACGTAAACCTTACTCTGAATCTAAGGAATATATGTTGCAAATATGAGCTCAATCGGATAAGTGGTTCAAAAGTTTTTAGAACATTTACAGACGCACCTTGAGCCTGAATTTTTAAATATAAAGATGAACAGTATATTGTTGCAGAATATAAGTTTTGAAAACCATTGATGCTCCACTTTCCTTTCTTTACCCATTCAAGCTGTATGTTTGACACCCGTCATGTTACGGGTGGAATTCTAGTAAAATAATAAAAAGCCTATGCTTTGACAAAGGATAGGATATCCGAAAAGTAAACTCTTTTCAGAGTTTTTACCAGTTTGCCCAATTTTGATTTTTTAGGTTTTTTTTTTCTCAAGTGACTCGAACTCAAAAAAGCAACTGCCGCCTGTTTCTAGAGTGAACCCTTGGCTTATTACCCACCGGTTTGGAAAAAAACAACTGCCTAGTAAAACCAGTATGTAAGCTCTGTATCACGTAGCTATATCAGTGCAACTGGTGCTCGACAAAAACGGTAGCCTGGTAGAAAATGCTACTAAATATTCCAAGGTGGCTACTTAAATCTATTTCTTGGTTGTGTGGTAGAACCCCAAAAGCTGGATGCTTTTCTACAAAAGGAAAGAGGAGGTACCAGAGAAGTTATGAACAAATTGTCTGTGAATGGACTGACTTAAAAACTTACAGCTTAGTTTTTAGGAAAATTCCAGAATCTTTTAATGATGTCTGTTGTACTTTTTTTTACCAACCATAATAAGTTTTATCCTACGTCTCTATAACACTTCAAGCTGTTTCCAGTGTTGTGAAGGCACATTTTCTGTGCAGAACAAAGTCAAAACTTGCTAAAGGAACTGTTTGGTATGGACACTATATCAAGATTCATAAAGATACAGTGCGATCATCGTTGTTGTCACGTGTATTTAGCAGAGTAAGTGAACAAGAGGAGGGAAACGAGAAAAAAGTTGAAAAAGACATTTTATTAACTTGTAAAATATTTTTTCAAAATAAAGTTTATTTTAATTTCGAAGTTCTTGAAAATTAAAGTAGTTAAAGTTTTTGCAATTCATTGCAATTAAAGTTTTTGCAGTGGAAGTACTGTATTTTATTTTAAATAAAATTCTTGGAAATTGATTAACTAATAGCGTAGCAACTCGCAACACTAACAGTTCCGATGAGCAGTTATCGCCAAAGTCTCTTTCGATGTCGTAACTGGATGCGACGTAATTCGGTATGACGTAATTCGATAAGTCGATCTGAAGCAATGGCGGATAGGTCCCTTGGCGTCTCCAGTTAGCAAGCCGTTGACTTGGCAAGACGAGCAAGGGCGGAATCCTTAAAGTCGTTAGTTCCAAGTCTAGCTGAGGTGGAAGATCGCAGACCTTGTAGAATAGATGTGCAGCCGAGGAAGATGATCTCTGATGCACGCTGGAATCTGATGAGGATCTGGCGGATGACTCGCTTAAGATCTCACTCCAATAAAATGGTTGAAGCGTAACTATTGCTGAGCATGACGACACTGATGCTCTGATGCATAAAACAAATACAATGATTCGTTGACACTGATGCTGGCCTTCACTATAACACATGGGATTCAATTATTACGATAACACACTTATCAATCATTCTACTTGTAGCACTCACTCTCACTCTCTCTCTCTCTCTCTCTCTCTCTCTCTCTCTCTCTCTGACGAATGCTGCGATGCACTTAGAAAACCATAGACACACATATGAAGCATTCTATCTTAAGCATCGGCTTATCAAAAACACACGTTACACGTGAGACACACATCACTGTAACCCCTGTAGAATGAACACGCTTCTATAGCGCACGGCTATATTTCACTAACGGCCTCTCTGTCGTTTGTTAACGATTTGCCGTTCTATCCCAAAACACTTAATTAGTAAGCCGGAATTTTATTATTCACATACACTTTTATGAATACCTCGTGTTCACTCCTTCGTAACTTCACACACAAAAATTCCACGAGCTTCACTTGCCAAGATGAAATGAATTACGAGTTCGACGTTTCGTTGTCGTAAATTACCGTAACTCCGTCTCGAACAGCGTCCGCTGCTTACACATACAAATATCCCACAGTGTTCGTAGGTATGCACTTAACACCTCCTATTCCGTTCGTGAAATATTCTTTCACCGAATACGGGAAGACTCCTATTACGCTTTCTCCCCTCTGGCAATTAACTGCGTCGTGCGTGAATAAAAGTTTATTCAGCTCGTTTTCCAAGGAGCTATTTATTACAACTACGGATAGCCGTTCGGAAGCAATAGAAGCTTTTACTTCCTTTAAAAAATATGCAAAGGTTGGCCTACCGTAATTGCAAATAAGTCTCCGACGAAACGAAACGTAATCGGCGTGCGCTGGACGCCTTCCATTCGTCTCTGCCTCGTCGTAGCTGGTGACAGGTAGTTCAGCCGCCCGTTTTCCGCTGTCGTCTGAAGACCGCTTCTGGTTGAATTCCTCGTTGAATTCCTGTAGAGGAATTTTTATGGCCCGTACGAATCCGTTACTCCATTCGTCATCCACCGCCTTTTGTTCGAGAGCTGCCTGGCGTCGTCGGAGATACTGTTGAATAGCTCGGTCGCGTCCCTCGCCGACCTTCGTCTCCGTTTCCCCGTCGACTCCGCTGTCGCAATGGGAATTACCTGGCCCCGCTGAGAAACGCTCTTTCGCGGCGTTTACGTTCTCCAAAGCTCGGTTAGGGTGGCTAGCGCACCGGCCTTTATTCTTAGACATAAAATCGGCTCGGCCGCGTCGTATGTCCTTCCTTCTCCACGATCTTTTTTCGTATCGTCACGAGAACTTTTTGGGATGATGTAATCTAACGTGTCCCCGGCGTCATCCATGTCACTCAGGCTTTCTCTTGCTCTCTTCGCTCGCTGCGAAAATACACGTGACAGTTGTTCTTTAAGTGACTTTGATCCAAAACTTGCAGTGCACCAGGGGTGTCAAAACTTATCATGCACTCCCCATGTGCATAAGCCTCACTTAAAATACAGTGCTACAGATGTTGACGGATTTTGTTTCTACTTGATTTAACACTACTTTGTAATACTGTATTAATGTCGGATACTGAATATTATTACTAGGCTACTAGAATTTGAGTCCTTGTAGCCAATTATCTACAGCTACGATTAAAAAAATATTTTATCGATCCCCGGACCTCTCAATACGGAGAGGTAGAAGGTGAACACTTAAAGACTCCCTTATTATGCCACTGTGCACCCTATCTAATGGGGTAACATCTGCCACGTGTCGAAGGAAACTCATTTCCGCAGGTTTTTTTTTTAGCGATCGCACTTTTTCAGTCAAACACCGATGACCAAAGGTGACAGTGGGGACAAAGAAAGATTTGTGAACAGAGAGCTTGGTTTTATTTCCTAGCTCACGTTTCTCTACCACGATTGCCACAGTTCGCGTCTGACACGGATTGCTGCACCGATTCAAGCATCCAGTTCTCTTTTCTGCCGCCCATCGCTCGTAAATGCAGTCCTGAAATATTTGATGTCAGCGGAAAAAGGCAAGTTTCGATCTCAAAAAGATCGAAACAAGAAGCCACTAAAAATAAAAATTAATAACAGAATTAGTGAGAAGCGGTTTACAGAGAGGGGCGCCCGCCCCGCACCCAGGAATGGAAAAGAGCGGAAGATCTCAAGATCGTAGGAAAAGTGAAAAAAGGGAAGGAAGGAAGGAAGAGAGAGGTTAGGTTAGGTGAGCAGAGTGCGAATTGCAACAACAGATTACTAAGTAATAAGTGCCACCAAATTTTTGTTTTCGAATTTTCATTATGAATTTTTACTGCATTATTTCTAAGCGTTTTCATGGGTTCATTTTTACTGTATTCCGCGCAACGCCGGGGATATCACCTAGCTTATTTGGTAGCACAGCAGATCTAAACATTTACAATATCGGAATAAAAGGAAAACACCAATCCACAAAGATTTTTTTATTGACTCAGATGTACATTTCGGAATTCTTAATTCCTACATCATGATGTAGGATTGGTTTTTTCCTTTTATTCCGATATTGTATATTGTTATCCACAGTTATTTTGTTTTATTTCCAAACATTTCCTAAAAAATCCCCGATACACTATGACTATAATATTGTGAATATTCTGGAAATCTAGGTGGTCATGATTAAACATTCGTTCCCAAGAATTATTAAACAATGAGCATAAATTGATGATGCAATGACAGAACATAGATAAGGCAGTGTTTATCGAGGAAGCTAAGGGGTTATACGAGTCTCCCTTGAGCTCCCTAAAAACGTCCAGACGACTGGCGAAAATTTGTGTTTGGAAAGAAAAGAGAAAGAACGAGTTGGAGAAGAGGCAATACAAAATCAGAGAAATTTTGAAACAAAAAGATAAGAAGCTATCCGGGCGTTGAAAACATCTGAACAACGGGAGCCTCGTCTAGAGCAGGAGGGTATCAGACATCTGAATCCGGGTCGCAGAATTTTTCCTTCCATTTTTCAATTGAAAAATCATTACCTATGCTTGGAGACGCATCTCCAGTTAATAATTATTATTATTTAGGGTATCAGACCTTCTACGTCAAGGGCAAGAAAAACTTTAAAAGAAAGATGGATTTAAAGTATCCAGTGATGCTAACGGGTGGTGAAGATGGATAGCGTTTTAATCTGAGGCAGGACAACAAGAGGTTAAATAAAATCTTGGGCGAGGCCGGCTTATCAGGCAAAGTGTACAATATAAGTAAGTTCATTAAGAATGATGGTTCCATCCCACCTCTGAGAATTATAAAACAAAATTGAATTTGTAACAATACATAGAATTCCTGTGGTTCGGGTTTTTCTTAGAACTGATAGTTCTTAGAAGTTAACATTTTCTTGAAAATATTTAAAAATGATCAGTAACTGGAGATCATGGAAAGTTAGCAGACACTTGAGAAGGAGATGAAATGTGACAGAGACAGCACTCCTTTTGCTCGGGCCAGAGTTGACGATATAACCAATAACAAATCATATATGAACTCGACTCTTCAAATTAACAAGCATACAGTACTATGCTCTATAATAGTCGTTCTAAGGATTATAATAATAATAATTCACATCTATCGAAGAAATACAACCGAAGAAATGAATGAGTATTGGACAAAGAAGATAAAAAGTTATCAGAGCTTCGGAAACATCTGAGCAACAGCTTCGTCTATAGCAGGTAATTGTACGAGAATTTATTGAAAACTAATTCATTATATAACTTCTGTGAGTTAGCTGCCTCGTTTCAACCATTTTTTATTAGTTGTTTTCTTATTAATCGTCATGAACTTTCTCTATGCATTTTCTTTTAGTTTGACAGATCGTGGGCCCGGAATTACAGCGTTCTAACTTCCATTGAAAATAGTTGGAGTTAGAACACTATAATACCGGGCTCACGAGATCTCAACGGAACTTCTCCACAGAACTTTGTGAGACGATTCATAATATCTTACGGCGCCTGGATGTCGGCTTTTTTCGATGTTTGTTACTCTTTGACATTCCGGTGAACGAAACAGAAGACAGCGTTTGCTGCTACGGACGAAAACTTATCTTCAACGCTACCGCTGCTATTCTTCTTGCAGGCTTGTATTGCCTATTCTCCTGTCACCCACTAACTTGATTAATTCCCACGCCATCACCACGTCTCTTTACCCTTGTATCCTTAGTTCTTAGAGGTTTCTTTTTCTTATTTCCCCTCCTGGGTGCAATATTTGATCCTTGCCCATTACAATTTGCTATCATGTCATTTATTTTGTCTTCCAGGTCTTCTTTGACATATCGAATTTCGCTATTTGTGAACGATTCTGGTGGTTTATGGTCTTTTCTCTTCTCCGTTCTTCATGGCAAACATGCGCCCCCATGATTTGTTCCTGCTCATCAGCGCCTTTAAGTTGAGGGAAACGTGCCGTCGTGGTCCAGATTGCCGTCATGGTTCATCAGGAGATTGCTCCTGCGTCGTAACTTTCGAAATCGCAATTGAGGAATCAGCGATGTGTAGACAGTCCTACCCGCTTTGTCGTTAATCTTTATTCCTAGACAAAGGAGGACGGTTCAAGTTCAGCCGTTACTACCAGCTGGAGGTCTAGAGTGATTCGAATATTCTTGAACTTTAATGAACAAACATTTTTTCTTTTATTTCCAAAAAAGAGGTTAATTTGTGATGGTAAATTAAACTTTTATTTAGACTGTAATAAAGGAGCATTGCTTTTTTGGAGAAACACTATTACACATTTACCCTTTTGACAACGTGGAGTAGCAAAACCACAAAAGCTGCATAATTTTCTACAAAAGAAGAGCTGAGGTTTCAGAGAATTTTGATGAACAATTTATCAGTGAATGGACTGACTTAAAGATTTAAAACTTAGCTTAGAGGAAAAATCCATGATCTTTTATTGATGTATGTTATCGACCATATTAAGCTTTGTACTATAATCCCTACAATCCGTCAACCTGTTTGCAGTGTTGTGAAGGCACATTTTCTGTGCGGACTGATTGATTAGTTAAAATCAAAGACCAGTCGAAAATCTTTCAGAATTCTTGAATTTCATGAATCCTTGTCCTATGACAGAGATTTGAGCAATTGTTTCGAACATTAATTAACGAAATAGAACATATGTACCCCATTTCCTACGTTGCCATTGCCAGTAACTATTGGCGGCAAGTTGATGGGTCTATTTCCCTTTAAGCCCCCCACAGTACCTCAGAGCCAGTTGTCCAGGACTGACAAGGGCTTCAGTTTTTCGCTCCACCTTCGGTTTCGTAGGATTTAATCTCTTCCTGGACCATTCGAGAATATCTATTGTACTTCCTCTTAAAGAAGGGTAGTCACTTTCGCTGCCAGAATCTTCTGTAGGAATTCCTTTCAAGAATAAGACCCCAGATGTAGGGGGGGATGTCGACAGGTTCAGGACGCTTTAGATCGATAACAGAGGCACTGGAAGTGGTAGCATCCGTGACGACATGATTGAGTAGCACTGATATTACCGTTGATAACTTCGTTATCAATAACCTGCTTATATGGAATGCTATTTCCTCTAAGAATATCCCAAAGAGTTTCCAGTCCTGTTTAGAGCGAAGCCCAATCTTCATATCGATGTTTAAACCCTCAAAGATAAACATCACTAGATTGCGGTCAGACGATAAGTCGTCTACTGTAACTATATTCTAGGACTTTAAAAAATCTTTAACAACAGCAATGTACAGGACGTCACTAACAGGCGAGTAGTCACAATAATACGTGTCCGTGTCATTAAGACGACCAGCAACGAAAGTATCAATCTCGTTCAAACTATATCCTTATTGGATATTGCCGTTTTGATCAGAGCATTTAGAATTCCATGCAGGGTGCTTGGAATTCAATTCACCCGTCATAATAACTGGAATGGGCTCACACAGCTCGATGGGACCAATCGACAGCAGACCACCCTTCCTCTATCTTTTTTTCTTCATCGATAAAACTGGGTGCCTCTATCTCTAAGACCCTTCTCCTCATTTTCAGTGCCTCTATCTCCTAAACGGTTGGGTCAATTGAAAAAACACCAAGAATAAATAATTTCTCAAATGCTGTGTACCATCTAGAAATACCATTAAAACTAGAGGTTTCCATTGCAAATTTCGAAAAAGGCGTCGGTTTTTTTTCGAAATGGAATACACATAAAACCCCTGCATAAAAATACCAGAATTCTTCTATTGAAAGTAGTATGTCAGATTTGTACTTTAGAAGTCAGCTATTGGTTCACTTTTGGTGAGACATCCCTATAAAATATCAGAGATTTAATATATTGACCAAACTTTGACCGCCATTTTGGAAATGTTCCCAAATAGATAGGACATGTTTGTCTATTATAACTATCACTTACTGTTTGATGTTCTAACAGAGTCTGAATTCAAAATCAAAATATTCGAAAAAAATTGGCAATAGACTTCGCAAATTCAGTAAAGCCTGGGTCACGCTGGCGTAAAACGCCATGTAAATACGCAGACGTAACGACGCCGGTGATGTTACTTCCGGTAAATAGCTTGGTGCCGCGCGTTATGCCGAAGTTGAATTATGTTCAACTTTTTATATTGCGTTAGGTCGCACGCCGAACATCCAGCCAATCAGAAGAGCGGTTGGCCCGCCATCAAGATTGCCGGCAAGAGAGCGATGTATAATAGCGAATGCTTTTTAGGAATGGTGAGGAAGTTTAGCTCTCTATATGATAAAAAAAGTCCAGGGCCTGAATTCCAAGCTATTAAAACACTGGCAGACTTTGTGATAAACCTCGACACTGTTGGCATTCATGCTGAAGCTACTTCAATTGATGTCATATTTTATACCAATAGCGAAACGAGCTCACAAATTGCGTCGCGTTATACGCTTTCAGTTTGAACAGCTGAACGTCGACGTTTTTTCTACGACGTATATACGATGTTTTTAATGTGATAAAATAAAATAGGTCAGAAATAGCATTAGATAGCAGGAAGTGGCATTAGATGGACCAGAAATGACATATGGTTAGCCTGAAATTACGGTATATATAATTGAGGGTAAGTTAACCAGATTTTTAGTTTTCTGACATTTGAAGCCTGGGTCACACTGGCATAAAACACCACGTAAATACGCCGGCATAACGATAATGGGCCACCACCCCTAAGTGGACGCCCCCTAACCGTGGGTCAGAGGTTTGGGTGCTTCAGGGATACTGTGGGCTATGCTCGTTGTGGCACTGCTACTTTAGGGTCACCCTAACCAGAAATGTCATGGTTGAGAAGTGAGACAAAGAGTATCCAAAGAAACATATATCTCATGATGTCGACGAATGAGAGAATTCATACTGCATCGGGTGTGGCGCAGGTTAAAGACACCCGCGTTCGGGAGTTAGGCAGAGGCTCTCGTTCGAAAAATAGTCTACAGTCTTCCGGCTGTTATCTCGGAGCAATGCCTCCGAGAAGCCCCACCAGTGCACTCGCTATGCGCTTGGGGAAACGGTCGGGGTCCTCGGATGCCTTTACCCAGGAGGAGAAACGGGTAAAGCGACAACGGGATCGGGTGGTCAATCGGCACTTGGAACGTATTCTCCATGACAGGAAAGGAATCCGAGTTAGTAGAGGAAGTCAAACGATATCGACTGGATATCATATGCATTATCTGTACAAAACGTCCGGGTTCTGGAACTGTGGACTTAGAAGGAGGGTGGAAGCTCATCTACTCTGGTGTCGACCCTAACATTACTGCCCAGGCGGGAGTGGGGATACTCACAAGTTCCCGGCTGGCAGATTATGTTGCAGATTGGACCCGCTTAAGTGTCCTCCTGAGGCTTCAGATAGGGAAACGGTCTCTCTCTATTCGTTGCATATGCTCCGAATGCAGTCACAGAGTACCCACTCTTTCTAGAAGAAGTTGATGCTGCTCTTAGCAAGAGAGTGAGTGCAGATTCTGTCATCAACTTCAAAGCATACGTGGGCGACTTCAATGAACAAGTAGGGGCTGATGACCAAACGTGTAAAGGCGTTGATTGGGAGGAATGTTGAACCCGATTTAAATGCGAATGGGAAGTGCTTGTTGGATCTCTGTTGTAACAATGTTGATCTTTCCATCACAAGCACCTTCCAGCATAGGAATGTCCATAAGTATACCTGGTACATGGATGCAATAAACCAGAAGTCACGATTGATTTTGTAATCGTATCAGCTGACTTATTCCGATCAGTGTTGGATACTCGTGTGAGAAGAGGGGCAGAACTCTCAACTGATCACCACCTTGTTGTCAGCACTTTGCGGTTCTAAGAATCCATGCCAACCAAACGAAATACTAGGCCCAAACAGACTTGGCGCATCAAATGGGAGGCACTGGAGGATAGAGTTGTAAGGAAGACCTTTGCAGATAACATTTCTTAAAGTTTCAAAGAGCTACTCAGTGATCGTGGTACAGTTGAAGAGGAGTGGCAGTTGTTTAAAACTGCTGTGATTACTTCGGCTGCATTGTGCTGTGGTCGTTAGCGGCTGTGTGTGGTGCAGGACGATGAGAAAAGGACTTCATGGTGAAACGGTGAAGTCCAAGAAGCTGTCAAGACAAAGAAGGAAGCCTTTTTTCTATGGCTTGCAAATAAGTCACCTTCGAGTCGAGTGCAGTACACTGAGGCGCGAAAAGCAGCAGCAAAGACAGTATCAACAGTTAAAGCCAAGGCCTGGGAGAAGTTGAGGAGAAATTGGAGGCAGACTATGGTTTGGCAGCCAACGTATTCTGGCAGACCTTACGCCGCCTCTATGGAAAGAAGTCTCTTTCATCACAAACTATTAAGAGATCAGATGGGAGGCTTCTATAAACGGAGGAGAGCGTATTGCATAAGTTGAAGGAATACTTTGCAACTCTTCTTAATTTGGTGACAGCAACAACTGAGGCACATGAGGTGTACCTTGGAGGGGGGAATAGTCACGGTACTATCACCGAAGCAGAAGTCAGATGGGCAATTAAGTCTCTGAATACTGGCAGAGCTGCAGGTGATGGTGAAATCCTGTCCGAGATGTTAAAGGCCTTGGCAGACAAGAATTGTGATCCCTATCTTCAAAAAGGGAGCTAAGAGAGATTGCAACAACTATCGAGGCATCTTTGCTCAGCATTCCTGGGAAAGTGTACGCTATTTGTCTGGAGAGGAGAGGTCGGGAAATAGTCGAGTCCAAACTGTCGAGGGAGCAGTGTGTTTTCCGACCTGCCCAAAGCACGACGGATCACAATTTTGCTCTAAGGCAAATCCTTGAGATATCCTGGAGGTATGCAAAAGATGTCTACGCTTACTTTGTGAACCTCGAAAAAGCATATGACAGAGTTCCTCGGGAGAAGCCCTGGCAAGTGTTGCAAGAGTACGGAGTGGATGGGCAATTACTGGTTTCTATCATGTCTCTATACGAAAGCTCTGAGATGTGTGTCCGGATAAATGGCAATGAGTAAAGACCGTTCACCGTGGGCGTTGGACACCGCCAAGGATGTGTACTGTCGCCCCTCTTGTTCATTATCTTGGACTGGATAGACAGGGAGCAGCGGAGGCGATGAGCGTGTTTGTGTGGGCGACTGCTTGGTGGAGAGGCTGCTCTTTGCTGACGACGTTGTCCTCCTTGGGTCTTCTCGCACTAACCTTCAGCATGCACTAGACCGGTTTGCAGCCAAATGTGAAGCTGGGATGAAGATCAGTGTGGCTAAGACTGAGGCTCTGGTCCTTTCAAGACAGACTGCTCAGTGCGCTCTCCATATTAGGGGATCCCCATTGAGACAGGTGCAGAAGTTCAAGAATCTCGGGATTGCATTCACGAGTGATGGGCGGCAGGAAAAAGAATTGGATGCTCGGGTCGGTACAGCAAGCTGTGTCAGACGTGAACTATGGCGATCCGTGGTAACGAAACGCGAGCTGGGAAAGAAAGCCTAGCGCTCCGTCTTCAAATCTGTCTTTGTCCCCATTCTCACATATGGTCATGAGGCTTGGGTAATGACCGAAAGAGTGCGATCGTCGGCAGAAGCGGCCGAAATGAGCTTTCTGAGAGTTGTGGCATGTGTTACCCTACTAGATAGAGTGCACAGCAGCATATTAAGGGAGACATTAGGTGTTGAGCCGCTACTTCTCCGCATTGAGAGATCTCAGTTGCTCTGGTATAGCCACCTGATATGGATGCCGCAAACTGGCCTTCCTAAGCAGCTGTTATTTTCAAAGCGAGTAGGTACGAGACGAAGGGGTCGGCCTAGAACCAGGCGGCTAGACAACATGGAGAATCTGGGTTCAAGTCGCTTGGGTATTACCAGGGAGGACATGCGCCTGATGGCGGAAGATCGCGATCGCTGGAGATCCTCCATTGGACTGCTGCCCCCGCCACCCTAAGGGATAAGCGGGTTTAAAAAATGAGTAAAGCAAGTAATGACGCTGGTGATGTCACTTCAGCTAAATAGCTTGGCGCCGCGCTTTACTCCAAAGTAGAATTTTGCTCAACTTTTTACGTCGCGTTATCGTACGCCAAACATCCAGCCAATCAGAAGAGGGATTGGCCCGCCATCAATATGGCCGCCAAGAGAGTGATGTACAATACAGAATGCTTTGTAGAAATGGTGAGGAAGTTTAGCTTCCTGTATGATAAAAAAATTCAGGCTATTAATATGATGCCAGACTTTGTGATAAAGCTCGATACTGTTGGCATCCATGTTGAAGCTAC
This sequence comes from Rhysida immarginata, assembly GCA_023313115.1. Classification (NCBI taxonomy): domain Eukaryota; kingdom Metazoa; phylum Arthropoda; class Chilopoda; order Scolopendromorpha; family Scolopendridae; genus Rhysida; species Rhysida immarginata. The sequence continues at coordinate 204,219 of JAHWFO010001617.1, read as the reverse complement.
TTCACGTGATGTCGTGCTTTAAACCGATAGCGAAACGACATCACACATTGCGCCGCGTCATACGTTTTCAGTTTGTACAGCAGAAAATCGAGGATTTTTCTGCGAAGTATTTACGTAGGCGTAATTACGTGGCGTTATACGACAGTGTGTTTCTGGCTTTAGTGTATTTTAGTTTTAAAGCCGTTTCATACTGGCGTAAAACGCTACGTAAATACACCGACGTAACGACGACAGTGATGTCACTTCCGGTAAATAGCTTTGCGCCGCGCTGGTAAATGGCTTTACGCAGAAGTTGAATTTTGTTTAACTTTTTACGTCGCGTTAGATCGTACGCCAGACATCCAGCCAATCAGAAGAGCGATTGGCCCGCCATAAAGATGGCGGACAAGAGAGCGATGTACAATAGCGAATGTTTTGCAGAAAAGGTGAGGAAGTTTAGCAGCCTGTATGATAAAAAAAAGTCCAGGCTATCAAAATACTGCTAGACTTTGTGATAAAAGCTCGATAATAGAGAGGTTCAGCACCACGTAAACGCGAACTGACGCGAACGGGTGCTGAACCTCTCTATTGTTGGCATCCATGTTGAAGTTACTTCGTAGCCAACGAGAAACACAGGCCCCGGGGCGGAAAAGTCACCTGACCATACTAGTCCGAGAAACAATGTAATCTTCACTGTTTCCATCTTGGATTTTAACAATCAATACTTTTTCCATTGTTGGAAACAATGAAGGTTGGATTGTTGGCCGGACTACTATGATCAGGTGACTTTTCCGCGCCAGTCTTTCTCGTTGGCTACGAGTTACTTCGAGGCCAACGAGATAACAAGGACTGGGAGCGAAAATGTCACCTGACCAACTGGGTGCTAGCAACAATCCAACCTCCATTGTCTCCATCTTGGATGTTAACAATCAGTATTTTTCCGTTTGTTGGAAACAATGAAGGTTGGATTGTTACTCTCACCCAGTTGGTCAGGTGACTTTTCCGCTTCGAGGCCTGTCTTTCTCGTTGGCCTCGAGTTACTTCAAGTGATGTAATCAGAAATTGCGCCCGCGTCATCAGAACAGCTTCAACTTCGTAGTTTTTTCTGCGACGTACACTATATGATCTCAAATATCCGGACACATGCACGTTTGCGCTCTAGCCACGATTTCATGGAAATCAATAGGGCGTTGCACATCCCTTTGCTCGAATCACAGCTTCCACCCTTCGGGGAAGACTTTCCACCAAATGTTGGTAGGTACTTTCCGGAATGTTCCTCCATTCCTCCCGAAGAGCGAGAATCAGTTCAGGTACAGAAGTTGGCCGATGTGATCTGGCCCGCAAGCGTCTTTCCAATTCATCCCACAGACTCTCTATAGGATTGAGGTCGGGACTTTGTGCCGGCCAACCCATTTCTTCGACCCCTGAGTCCGCAAACCACTCCTGTACACGCCTCGCTTTGTGGCACGGAGCATTGTCGTGTTGGTAGAGAAATGGCCCGTTTCCGAAAAATTGCCACAACGTTGGAAGTGCACAGTTGTCCAAAACATTCAGATAACGGTCGGAGTTCATGATTCCTTGCACAGGAACGAGCTGGCCCAGTCCGTACCATGAAAATGAGCCCCACACCATGACTCCTCCTCCTCCGAACTTGACTGTGGGCTCTGTGCACTCAGGTAAGAAGCGTTCTCCAGGTATGCGCCAAACCCAAACTCGTCCATCGGATTGCCAGAGTGTGCAGCGAGATTCGTCTGTCCACATTACACGTTTCCATTGGTCCATTGTCCAGTTTCTGTGGGCTTTGCACCACTCCAGACGTCGCTTGGCGTTGACCCTGCTGATGTGGGGCTTGTGGGCAGCAGCACGGCCATGAAATCCCATCGTGTGCAGTTCCCGACGAATTGTCATGGTACTGGCATCATTTGCAGAGGCGTTTCGAAACTCTGTGGCAATTTTTTCCGCCGAGGACTTCCGGTTGCTGCGGGTGACACGACGAAGCACTCGACAGTCTCTGTCCGTTAGTTTCTTGGGTCTACCGGTTCGTTGTTGAACTGTTGTTGATCTCCGGGTCTTCCATTTCATAATGACATCGCCTACTGTTGACTTGGATATCTGAAGAAGGGTGGACTTGCCGCATAGGTGACATCCAACGATGGTTCCACGTTGGAACTCACTGAGCTCTGCCGAACGACCCATCCTTGCCAATGTCCAAGCAGAGTTGTGTCTGAAGGTGTGGGAAGCTATTTAAATGATGTGCAAGTCATTATCATGTGACATTGAGCCAATCGATGATCTGTGAGGGGTGTCCGGATATTTTTGATCATATAGTGTATTTACGTAGGCGTAATTACGTGGCGTTTAACGCCAGTGTGATCCGGGCTTCAGCGTCCTTCTAAAAAAAACAAGAACACGCATTCTCAACTGGTTTGTTTTGAATTTTGATTAATATAACATTCAATGTACTCTTAATTTTTGGTTCTTTTCATTTTTTATTACTACTACATATTGTTAATTCACTATTTCGGGCCAATTTAAGTTTAAATTGTATCTTCAATTGTTAATCTAAAACTGAAATAGGATTCAACAAACTCTTTTTTTCTGTAAGCATTGACCTATTTTTTATTATTACCCTGATTGTAGATTGGTGGGGCATGAATCACAAGCACTTAACCCGTTTTTTATTCTCTATTTCATCACAATTTTTCGCTCCACCTATGGTTTCGTAGAGCTTGAAAACTTCTTCATGAACCATGCGAGAATGTCTTTTGTATTTCCTCTTAAAGAAGGGTAGTCGCTTTCACTGCCAGAATCTTCTTTAAGAATTCTTTTCAAGAAAAGACGCCTCATGTAAGGAGCAATGTCGACAGGTTCAGGACGCTTTCGATCCATAATAGAGGCACTGGAAGTGGTAGCATCCGTGACAACATGTGTGAGTAACATTCTTATTACTGTTGATATCCTCGTTATGGAATGCTTTTTTTCTTTAAGAATATCCCTAAAAGTTTTCAGTCCTGTTTGGAGCGAAGCCCAATCTTCATATCGATGTTTAAACCCTCAAAGAAAGAACATCACTAGATTGCGGTCAGACGATAAGTCGTCTACTGTACCTAATTATATTATAGGATTCTAAAAAAAGTTTAAGAACAGCAATGTACAGGACGTCGCTAAGAGACAAGTGGTCGCAATAATACGTGTCCGTGTCATGAAGACGACCAGCAACGAAATCACCCGTCATAAAACTGGAATGGGCTCGCACAGCTCGACGGGACCAAGCTTGTGCTTAGATGAATTATATGAAATCAGTCAGTCTGTCAGTCCATCCCATGCTGGGTAGCGTATCGGGCAACAGGAGTTCTCCAGTATATACGAAATTTCGCCAAAAACTTCAGCCTCACCCCATGAGACGTTTCAGATCTTCAAGGAATTATATAAAGGAATGAATTTAATTTCACCTGCGTCAGCATCGTTTATAACCAGGGAAACTGCTTTCGTTCCAGCATAATTCGGAGTGACAGTTTGACGATGATAATGCCGTCCTTGACAATGGTCGTTGCTCCAACAAACGCTTGAAAACTGTTGGTCGCCAGCGTACTTATTACATCGAGGTGACTCAGCACAACCTTGGAAGACGTGTCCAAAACCTAAGCTTTCATAAGGGCCTTTTGTTACATCTAAATAATTTCATCAAGAACAGCTAGTGGACTGACACGTTATATACTTAAAAATGACGTATTATGTTCAGTATTTTGAAGCTTTTCGACTGCACCGTTAGCCTTTCTGAGGCATACGCAAAAGTAATCGAGGTGGTAAGTTGTATCTACATTTCGGACAACGTATTTCAGTATTTTTTCCCGAGTTTATTTGACGATGCTGGGTTTTTTGCTTGTCGTTAGTTTTGACTCGACAGCAGACCATCAAAAAGTACAATGGGAATGTCTCTAAGACAGCAGACCTTCCTGTATCTTTTTTTTTTTCTTCATCGATAAAACTGGATTCAAAGCTTTAAAAATTCCTCATTTTCAGTGCTTCTATCTCCTAAACGGTTGGATCAATTGAAAAAACACCAAGAATAAATCATTTCTCAAATACTGTGTACCATTTGCAAATAACATTAAAACTAGAGGTTTCCATTGCAAATTTCGAAAATGGCGTCGATTTTTTTCGAAATGGAATACACATAAAACTCCATAATTCTTCTATTGAAAGTACTATGTCAAATTTGTACTTTAGAAGTCAGCTATTCGTTCACTTTCGGTGAGACATCCCTATAAAATATCAGACTTAATGTATTGACCAAATTTTGACCGCCATTCCATTTTGGAAATGTTCCCGAATAGATAGGACATGTTTGTCTATTAGAACTATCACACACTGTTTGATGTTCTAACACAGTCGGAAGTCAAAATCTAAAAATTCGAAAAAAATTGGCAATAGACTTCGCAAATCAGTAAAACGCCATGTAAAAACGCAGTCGTAACGACGCCGGTGATGTCACTTCCGGTAAATAGCTTGGTGCCGCGCTTTACGCCGAAGTTAAATTATGTTCAACTTTTTATGTCGCGTTAAGTCGTACGCCGAACATCCAGCCAATCAGAATAGCGATTGGCCCGTCATCAATATGACCGACAAGAGAGTGATGCACAATCAATGACGTATATTATAGACGCACTCTGAAACCAGCCACAATACTTGAAGCAAATTGGGAAGCTCCGCCGCCCAGAATCGTCACGGCCGAAAGTGAATGAAGATGATGCAAACACATCTATTTAGTTTCGATTTCGTTTCGATCATCTTTCATTTATGTATTTTCATTTCGATTACGTATTTTTGAATTATGCTTGTGGAAAATGATTCCTGATCCTTTTTCGTGTCTGTTTGTACATTTGTACGCAGAACAACTTTGAGGGGTGATTTTGAATTAATCGGGCCCAAAATCGTCAAAAACAAAGCAGGCAGACAGCTAACTACTCCACGGCTCACTCCTGCCCAGAACTGTCATGGCTTCAATTTGCTTAACTTTGGTGGCGCTGTTAACACAATAGAATTCGGAGTCTATCTTTAATATAAGTCATTGCGCACAACAGCGAATGCTTTGTAGAAATGGTGAGGAAGTTTAGCTTTCTGTATGATAAAAATAATTCCAGACTGTTAAAATACTGCCAGACTTTGTGATAAAGCTCGTTACTGTTGGCATCCATGTTGAAGCTACTTCAAGTGATGTCGTGCTTTAAAGAGATAGCGAAACGACCTCACATATTGCGCCGCGTCATACGCTTTCAGTTTGATCAGCTGAACGCGACGATTTTTCTGCGACGTATTTACGTAGGCGTAATTACGTGGCATTTTACGACAGTGTGACTCAGTCTTTAGTTTATTTTACGTATTAAAGCCTGTTTCACACTGACGTAAAACGCTCGTAAATACATCGACGTATCGATGACGGTTATGTCACTTCCGGTAAATAGCTTTGGAAAAATGCTTCCGCGCTGGAAAAGCGCTTTTCGCCTAAGTTAAATTTTGTTCAGTGATGTGTTAGTAAAACTAGATCGGTACTTCCGTTTCCGTCCAAATTTGAAGAGTTGTAGCACCATTTTTTTTAGGGGAAGAAACTATTCACGATTCACGCACGGAGGTTCCTGCTACAGTAAGGCGAATTGGCTCGACTCGAAATTGATATATATGGTTAGTACTAACGTCCCTTTCAACTACTAAGGTCATACCGGGACAGCATCATAGGGGTCGCAAATTTTGGCTCGCAAGGGTTCTTTAACGTCTAGCCGGTAAACGATTACACGGGACAACGGCTTTACTTCCCTTCCGAATGAAGTGCGTGATTTCAGGATTTTCCCCCTGAAAAAAATCCTCGTCGTCCTCGGGCATCAGAGGGGATCACGCAACCACTGAGCCACCAAGGTCGATTGGTGTATATTTTATTATTTTTTATTGGCTTTCCGCTGAGATGTGGCAAAATCTTGCGTGGCATATAACTGTACGAATCGAGTGGGTAAAGAAAACCATGTATCACACTCTTCAGAAGCATATATCAAAATATGTATGCCGTTATATGCAAAGCAGTAGAGTTTAAAACTGCATCAAGATACCTTATCAAGGCATCTGTTTAAGCGTCAGTGAAAATTATAACTGGACAGTAGAAACTGACTGAATAAAAAAATACAATCTTTTAATCCTTTATACAGTACATATAATTGATTAATTTCATAAATTTTGAAAACTTCAACAATCATGTCTAAATTATTCCTAAATTATTATCAGGCTATATGTTAAAAATGTTATTAGGCTATAATAAAAATTGTTTTAATTTAAAAATTATTTGGTGTATTAAGAAATTTTTAATCCATTTGTGAAATTTTTATTAAACATTTCCTTTCATTATGTCGAATCCAATTTTATTCGATTAAATATGTTTGAAATCTACCATATGCAATAGGCCAAGAGGATATTGCACCATTTGAATAGGGGAAGATTCAACCTTCAATTTGGGACAGCCGCTAGCATTAGGAGAGGTGGGGAGTCGCCGATCTAGTTCTTCTAACACATCACCGATTTTGTTCAACTTTTTACGTCGCGTTAGATCGTACGCCGAACATCCAGCCAATCAGAAGAGCGATTTTTAAAATTACCTAAAATAAAATTTCATTCAAATATACTTTTTTATTTGATATTTATGTGGTATATATTTCTCCCTGCTATCTTTTAATTATCCTTATTAAAAATCCATCAAAGACCCATTTTCCAATAATAATTATTATTATCGACTTTTATTTTAAGTGCCATACACAGGGTGGTCCATTATTTTACTTGCAGACATGGAAATGTTTCGAAAATAAAGCATTGTACGGAAATGTTTGCCGAGACAAAAAAATATTATTTTTAATGGGAAATCTTTGTTCTAAAATCACCCCCCCCCCTACCCCCAATGGGTGGAGGAGGTGGCAACTTTGATATCTTAAATAAGAACCCCTATTTTAATGGTATTTTTAGATTGTATACAACATTTGAGAAATGTTTTATTTTTGGTGCTTTTTCAATTGATCCAACCGTTTATGAGATAGAGGCACTTGTTCTAAAATTTTACTATTAAAGGTTTTGAACCCAATGATAACTGATCATTGTTATTGGAAAATAAAAAAAAATTCTCAAGTTTTAATAGACTTCTATTTTTTCAATGACCTGAAGATTATTTAAATCAAAATCACAGCATAAAAATCAAAATATATTTTTTCTACCTTTTTTTCCTTTTTACAATAAAAATCTCAAATTGTGTAACTTTTTGAGAATGAATTTTCCAGACTCGGGTAAAAAAAAAACTACTCCAAAGCAAAAAAATAAATAAAATAAATAAAAATACCGTCTTAGGTTAAGAAAAAATATTTGTGTAAAAAAGCCAAATTGATGTAAATTTTCTTGCGAAAGATTTAATATAATAATTTTTTTTGTCGCCTGGAAAATATGCTACATTATTACTACAGCTTAAATAAAAATAAATTCCAAAATTTACTTTTTAATTCCAATAAATATTCTGAAAATAAATTTTTATTGTTACATTTCGCTTTCATTGCAATGTAATATTTTTTAATGATACCTGCTACGCGTGCGATGGCGCCACAAGTCTGATCGTCTTGCAGGCGTTACATTAAGATCAAAGGTTCCGACGCCAAGGTCATTTCTTCCTGTTTTACGTTCTTTGCTGTCGGCCATTGCTTTGGTTGTCAAAAAATGGCCTTCATCGTATGCTTACGTTTGAAGTTTGCGTAGACAAACACAGTAAAACTCAATGCCGATTTCTTGTCCAGCATTAAATTGTAGTAATAGATATATTAAAGGTTCACCACTGACCTTTCACAGGTGGGTTTTTATCTTTCTGCGTCTTAGAATGTTTTTCTCATGTAAAAATCCTGGTCATCTTTTATATCGTGGTTGTTGATACATAAAAGATGTCGATATTCAACCATGTTACCTCGTTTCAGTGACGCCAGAATGATTGTTTAGAGGTACATGTATTTATGAAATTTATATACCGCATTTATTAAAAAGCATCTAAATTTGGGAGAGGTCGCTTAAGACATTTCAGACTACAAGCACGATGTTTGTGAGGAAGGGGGGTTGCTTTGTCGGTAACCGGACAATTCAGAACATGACAAATCAGAACATGACAAATCAGAACATGACAATTCAGAACATCACTAATCAGAACGCTGATAAATCAGAACTATGCCAAATCAGAACTGTCACAATTCAGAACAATGACATATCAGAACATAGATAAAACAGAACAATGATTAATCAGAACTGTCACAATTAAGAACTATGACTAATCAGAACCTAGTTTAATAACATTATTTAAGGGGAGCTGAAGATAGTGTTGGGTATTATTGAAAAAAAACCCCGATATTTATTTAATCGATTTTCATTAAAGCTATATCGATATGAAAATCGATATTTTCCATTCTAATTAGTTTTCAAGTAAAATACATAACAAAGGCGTCAGATTGAATGCAAAACATTTCAATTTTAATGAATTAAAACAAATAAGGAAAACGAGGTAAATTACATTGAATAATAGTTATTTTTATTGCCACAAATTATCGGGAATATTTGCTAAAAATACAGTCATTGCCATGTTTTCTGGTTTAACTCTATTCCTTTTTTCTGTGATTATTTGGCCAGTCTTTGAAAAAAGCCGCTCATACGGAACTGAAGTTCCCACAACACATAAATATTTTTCTGCTATCTGAAATAAATCAGGAAATACTTCTTTGTATCTTTTCCAGATCTCCATGGGTTCTCTTCGTCTGTCTTTTACAGAAGGTACATTTAAATATTGACGAAGAGTGAAACTTTATGTTGAAATTATGTTGAAATTTTGAATTTAGAAAACTGGGTTCTAACTTTAAAAATTGAATATACCATTAAAAATAGGGGTTCCTATTTAACATTTCAAAGTTATCTCCTAGTAACAATTTGGAATCATTTTGAGGCTGCTGCTGAAAGATGTCCTAAGACTACAACTTGTTGTGAAAGAGGTACGAGACCCTGAGTATTAGAGTAGCAAGAATTGTGCAAGAATATCATGCTGAAGAAGACAAATTAATATTTTTACTTCGAATGGCCAATCTGCAGTGATTATTTTTTTGTATTTTGTCATAGTCCATATTTTCATGATTAAATTCGTTTAATGATAAAATTCAAAGTATTTCACAATTAATACCATACATATGAATAAATTTACGTTCTGTTTCGTCACAGTTCTGGATTGTGACAGTTCTGATTAATCAGAGTTAAACCAGAAAACATGGCAATGACTGTATTTTTAGCAAATATTCCCGATAATTTGTGGCAATAAAAATAACTATTATTCAATGTAATTTACCTCGTTTTCCTTATTTGTTTTAATTCATTAAAATTGAAATGTTTTGCATTCAATCTGACGCCTTTGTTATGTATTTTACTTGAAAACTAATTAGAATAATGTTATTAAACAAGGTTCTGATTAGTCATAGTTCTTAATTGTGACAGTTCTGATTAATCATTGTTCTGTTTTATCTATGTTCTGATATGTCATTGTTCTGAATTGTGACAGTTCTGAATTGTCATGTTCTGAATTGTCATGTTCTGATTTGTCATGTTCTGAACTGTCATGGAACCCTTTCTCAGCTGGCGACAAAGCGAATATATAGTAATGGCGCTTTGGCTGGCGATGATGTTCTGCAAGGGTTACTTTACTACGGGTTTGGAAACTCTGCCTTCAGAGCTTGGCAGGCTGCCACCGGATGATGATAGATGGCGCAGAACGCAGAGCCTAGGCCAGCCTCTGTTTTTACCATTGAAAACATTGTTCTGTTTGAAGCATTGAAACTGTATTTTAAAGCAAACTGAAACTGTATTGAAAATTTTTAATGACATGAAAGCAAACTAAAATATAAAACAATTTTATTAATCAAAACGATAAACCAAAATATAAAACAATTTTACTATCCAGATCAGTACAATTCAATAATAATTATGTTTTAGTGTTATAACTTAGACTGCTTTGCATGAATCAAGTGTTTAAGATTTTTCATTGAATTTTTGTTTAGCTGCCTAATTAAAAAGTGTAGCCTTATTGAAACATAAAATTTTATAATGTATTATTGATCTAGAAGGAGTTTAAATGATAAGTTTAAATTTAATCTGGGTGTTCTCCTTTTAATGGGGAAAAAATCGTAAATTAAAATTTAATAAAAAACAAAGTAAAATAAAGTCACCAATCTTGAAAAACGATGAGAAGAAACTTGTGAGATGGAAGAAAACTTATTGAACAAACGATGCAGTCTATTGAGGAATAGATGAAGTCCTTTGAAGATGATGTTGATAGTAGAAAATAATAAATTTAGTCTATTGAGGATGTAGATGAAGTCATTTGAAGATGATGTTGATAGACTGCAGCTTCTCGCTTTCTATCTTCAGCCATGTGGCCTAGCCTGTGAAGCTCAACGCCCTCAGCGGCACTTTTTGGCGAGCTGCCATTGAAAGCGGCGTAGTTGCCAAACCCGACTAAATCCGTAGTAAAGTAACCCTTGTTCTGCCCCTGCCTGCCCTGCCCTGCACCTGTTCGGCCAACCACAGTAATGGCGCCTACACTAACAATAGAGATTAGTTCCACTTTTCACCGCCTTCAAATTGCCCTAAGGATGGCGGCCAAATAAGCGATCTACTCATTTCATATCGTTGGTGTGACCCATGCCTTAGTGTCCTTCTGGAAATGCAAGAACACGCATTCTCAACTGATTTGTTTTGAGTTTTGATTAATTTAATATTCAATTTACTCTTAATTTTTGATTCTTTTCATTTTTTTTAACTAATACATATTATAAATTGACTATTTCAGAATAATTTAAGATTAAATTGTATCTTCAATTGTTAATTTAAAACTGAAATAGCATTCAACAAACTCTATTTTCTGTAGGCCTTGACCTATTTTTTATTATTGCCCTGATTGTAGATTGGTGGGGCATGAACGACAAGCACAAAACCAGTTGTTTTTTTTCTGTATTTCATCACACTGTCGTAACTGTGTATTTTTAAACAGTACTTGGAGGTTTGAGTTCTTTATATTTGGCTAATTTCTAATGCTTAAAGCAAGATCATACAAAATCTTAATAAACTTCATTCCAGTATTTAGAATAACCGTCTTCTATGAAGTAGAGTAAATTTTCCTTTAGGAATATTTTTAAATGTTAATTAGATTGACGAAAGACCAGGCAAAGTGATGAGTATTCCCGATAAGAGGTTGACTGCAGAGGCATTTTTTGATAATTAATTTCGTTTAATCTCTTCCTGTTTCAGACTTTCTTGCTGTCTTAGCCACTGGTTTGTCTCTTTTGAGGTGTTCATGTGTTTAGGTTGAACTTCGCATCGTCAATACTTATTTGCCTTAGCTTCGACAGATTCCATCTAGTGTTTTAATTATTGTCTTTGGTTAGAATTTTTTGGAATACTAGCAGAAATGAAAATGGAAACTTCTTTGTTGTAGGGGGTTGATTCTCGTGTAACCTCCCAATGAACAACTACAAAATTAATTTCAAAATCGTAAGAATGTTGAATGAGTTACTATCCTTTCTGGGCAATTTCTTTACAAATGCTATAAAGGGATTGATGGAGGAGGTGCACAGCGCCTGTGAAAAAGATCAATGTAGCATAGTAGTTTCAGAAGATGTTAAAAATTAAAAGTCACTATTAAAAAATTGGACGGAGATAACGGTTAGAAGGGGTATATAAATTAAAACACGGAACACTTTAATGATGTAGTTTGTGCTCTCTTTACGACGGTCAAGATCATGTCTGCACAGTGAATTATTGAAATAACTGTCATTAATTGTTTGGAAGCCTCCACAGTGTTATTTGTTGAAGTAAACAAAACAGAAGGCGTGTCTAAATTTTACTTTGGTAATTTTAATTCATTTTAATGTGTACAGGAATATTCATTGAAATACGTGTGACTCTAAACGGAAGTCACGTTTTAAAATCTTCTTCTGGGAAAAAAATAATGAACTTAGATGACAAGATTTTCATGATAAAAGACGCCTATTTAAAAGGAAAAGCGGGAAAGTATGTCAATCATCACCGTAAGTGTAACGAATTTTTTCTTCTTTTATTCTTTGCTTAATTTGCAAGCAATGACACGTATTGGACCCATATAAACAGATATGATTGTATTCGTCATAAACGTGATTACTCAGAATATATCCCATGGCCTGTAATAAGGTGAGCAGATTTTTTTGTTCCAAAATCGGAATGGGATATAAGCATGGGGGGCAGGTTGGAGGAGGAGGATTGTTGCATAAGTACAATAAACCATTAAGAAATGACATAACTAAGTACCGAAAGGTTAAACTAAACCATTCGCGGAACCATATTTTAAACCGCCCTATGTTAATATTGTAAGTTTCTAATGGACACAATTTGGATTATCTTTGAAAGCAATTTGGATTATCATTAATTTTATATTATATTCATTCATGACACATCATTCCAAGTCGTTTGATATATTACATGCCATATTTTAGAATTGAAAGTTCCAATGAGCCATAATAGTCCCACTAAACCAGGTTCCTTGAAACGAATTTCGACTATCATTAATTTTACATTATATTCATTCATGACACATCATTCCAAGTCGGTTGATATATTACATGCCATATTTTAGCATTGAAAATTTTTGGGGGTGTCATAAGGGTACTATTAGAGCACGTGTCATTGTTTCGATTTCAACCATTTTCAAAACGGTTCATTCCCGGAACCATATTTATTAATTGGTGAAAATATTAATTTATATCCGTTTCTATCTCGTCATTACGATTTGTTTGATGTATTGCTTAATATTTCTCTCCATAGAAAATTGCTAGATGGGATCATAAAGGTACCATTTGTGCACGTGCTATTGAACCAATTTAGATAATATTTGTGATTGCTTCGTGCCATCTACCATATTCATCGACTGACGAATATAGTAATGAATAACCGCTTCTATATCGTCATTACAATTTGTTTGATATATTACTCAATATATCTTCCCATTGAAAATTGCTAGGCGGGAAAATAGAGGTACCATTTGTGCACGTGCCAATGAACTGATTTAGATAATATTTGTAATTGGTTGTGCCATGAACCATATTCATCGACTGCCCTGCCAAACGTATCTGGTCACCCCTATGTTCGTGATATTCGTGCGGTCTCCCCTTGTAGGTTGCACGTGGCAGTATGTATATTAAAGACACGACTTATCAGGTGCCACAGCATTGGCAACACCAGTCACCATGCTAAAGGTCCGAGAATTATCGACTTTGTAAGAGGAATGATTGTGGGGTACATGCATTAGCGGGAAGCCACTTACCGAAATCGACGCTCCACTGCGCACAATGTTGTGCACAAATACAAACAGACAGGTGCAACAAAGACAGCAAAACGTTCTCGGCGAGAGACAAACTTGCTCTGTCTCGGTTGGTGGTGAGGCATCGCAAAGACACCCTGCTGGACAACACTGCTGCCTTTGTAGGGAACCCAGACGCATACTCACCAGCCGCAGCCGGTGGCCCATCAGTGCGCACAGTACAACATGCCCTTCTTGAGATTGGCTTTTGTGGTAGAGCCGGAGAGAGGAAGCCGTTTGTCTAAAGGCTGAATGTTGTTCGTCATCTAAGATGGAGCGTCGTCAGTGGACTAGTGATGATTGGGCAACAAAGGTCATGAGGAGCGATGAAAGCCGCTTTACCCTCCAACAATTTGGCAGTCATGTCTGTGTCTGGAGACGACCAAACGAGAAATACGAACCAGAGTGCCTCGTACCGACAGCAGGCGTAGGACCTATCACCGGTGTAGATATGCGACTGAATGCCACACTATATCAAGAGAGGTTGGAAACGCACCTTCCTGGAGCGATGGTGTTCTATGGCACCTCATCGGACTGCTTCTTTCAGCAAGACAATGCCCTATGTCACGCCGCTCGTTCAATAAAGGCATGATTCGTGCGGACATCCGGTAATTGCCCTGGCGTGCGCAGAGTCCAGACTTGTGGGATGTATTGGAGCGCCGTGTACTGCTGCACATGCCCCCATCATTTGTTCCTGGACCGTTTGACGACCGAATGGCACCATAACACACCAGCGGAGTGTAAACAACTTGAGGACAGGCTTCCTCGTCGTGTTGTAGCAGTAATTGCAGCAAAGGGTGGCATTACTGACGACAGCATTTCCATAAAGGGTACGTGGAGTGAGGTGCCCGGATACTTTTGGCAGGGCAGTGTCTATGAAATAGACTTGATTTACGTTTCTTTGCTTGCATGTGTGAACAATAGTTGATAAAATTAATTCATGCCGTAGCTGACGAAAAAGATAGGACCCAAGCCGTGACCACCGACAGAGAAGGCCTTCGCATTGAAACATTATACATTACTAGTTGTTACCCGCGGATTCACTCGCTCGCGCCATCTGTTGAGGGGAATTACAAAGCAAAAGCAAGAAATTTTAAAAGGACTTAGGAAAGCGGTGTTTTTCCATTGGAAAGAGATATTTTCCCGCGATAAAAAGTAGCCTATGTCACTCTCGAGCCCTCCGACTATCTCCATACAGAAAACCACATCAATCCGTCGCTCGCTATCGACGTGAAAGTAGGACAAACAAACAAACAAACATACACACTTTCACTTTTATAATATTAGTATGGATTACATCATCACAGTTAGTGCATTGTTATTCGTATTTCTACCAAAGCCCTGAATTGGCAATATGTTGATGTAACAATGTATTACCTTTCTCGGTGGTCACAGCCATGAACTGAAAAGTCACCTGACCATTTTTGTTTTGGAGGTCCAAGCAACAATGTAAACCTTCATTGTTTCCAACAAACGTAAAAATACTGATTGGTAAAATCCAAGATGGAAACAATGAAGATTACGGTGCCATGGCAACCAAAATGGCGAAGGAACACCAAAATGGCCGCCGTTACCTTGGCTACCAAAATGGCTGGTGGAGAGGGTGACCAGCTGGTCTTATCATATCTTTTTATCTAATCTCTGCTGAGAAAGTGCCATTTGGGGTATCACCGCCTGAGGCGTGGGCGTGGGGGGCGTGGAACCTGACCGCCGCCATCTTGGTACCCAGATCAGGGTACAAAGTCCATCTTGGTACCCAGATCAGGGTACAAAGTCCATCTTGGTACCCAAAGGGCTACCCTTACTAATGACGAAGAAGAGATCAAGCACAGGTTGAAATGTGGTTTCAGCATCAGGCGCCAGAATTTCATGACTGTGGGATAAAGAAGCTACTACTTAGACTTAACAATTGTTTGGACGATGGCAGCAATGTCGTCGAAAAAGAAACCGTGTATCATTTAAATAAGTTGTAGTGGACATTTTGTCAAATTGTGGCGTCCCCGGCCTCGCAAAAGATAGAAATTCTGACAGGGATATGATATACTTCTGCGAGACCCAATTAGTGTCGTGCTAATGGAGCTCTCCGCACGAGGTCGGCTTGATGATACGGGTTTAGAATAAGATGATTGATCTCATAAACGGGAATGAACGATAACTAATTTAATTCATTAACAAGAGAAATAATTAATATGGAAAGTTCAAAAATAATGCAATGGCAAATATTTTAAACAGAAAATAGTTTTATACTCTAAATCAAGATTCAATTAATTATACCGGGTGATCCAAAAGTGTGTTACATTTTTTTTTACATTTGTTAACGATATTTTCAGTGTTTGCGCGTGCCTCGTGATTCTTATGAAAGCATTAAACTGTGGAATGAATGAGAGAGAAAATGAGTGAATGAATGAGTGTTTTGTTACCCGAGTTTCGCTGTAGTTCTTTTGATTGTCTCCGGATCGTCTAACGTTTGTTGATGTGGGATCGTGAGCTGATCTCCGACGAGGGCTCCGCGTTTAACTATCTCCTCACCAAAAATGATTAATAATAACAATAATGGTAGTTTTATTTTTTATTTCATAACTGAAACCAATATAATAAAGCTAGTGAACGGATGAGCAGAGTAAAACGTTTAGAGTACAGGAGGAAAAAGGCGGGAGACGATATGATTGATTTTTAAACGATTTAATTTCAGAATCAAAGTAAGTAATTGACCGCCGGTCAAAGCATACATTTAAATAAAGTTTCTTTTTTTTCTTTCATTAAATAGCTTCTCAATAAAGTTTCTAATTGTTATATAAAATTAGAGAATTATTAATTACGATCTCTGCTCGACGGGGCAATTATAATTTTAAATCATCAAACAACCAATTTGCGAAGAGCGTTGTCTGATGTGACTTTAACATCCAGGCTCCTTATGCTGTCATCTAAATTGGATCGTCGTAGTCTGAGCGATGAACGAACCAACCTTGACTAATGCAGGAATATGTAGAGCAACTGCTAATGGCCACCGTTGAAACAGAACACGGCAACCTCGAAGGGTAAAGCTTCTCGCAGGTGGGAACTAGTGAGAAAATAAACAACACATTAATCAAAGCCCAACCGAAATACCAATCGTAAAATACACAACA
Source organism: Rhysida immarginata (assembly GCA_023313115.1). Lineage (NCBI taxonomy): Eukaryota > Metazoa > Arthropoda > Chilopoda > Scolopendromorpha > Scolopendridae > Rhysida > Rhysida immarginata. The sequence goes on along the minus strand of JAHWFO010001617.1, from coordinate 187,683 downwards.
CCATACAGGGAAAGTTATATAAGAGTTACTACCAAAGAACGCCAAAGGCACGTTAATGTTGCGGCTTTGCTCCTCTCTCTCCCACTTTTGAAGTGGAGAGGCAAATAGTATTGCCTCCACGGAATTAAGATCTAAAAAGATCTTACAGGTGGCATTATGCTACACCCAACGTAAAAAACTTAAACACCTCTAACGAGGCAGCATGAACTTGGCCCACAGCTTTCGCTGGTCGGAAGCTAACTCCCGACACCTACCCGCTTTGGCCACCCGGGTAGGCACAAATCCACCAGAAAATAAATCCTCTCTCTCTCCCACGAGAGCGAAGATTGTATTTCTGACAAAATCGTTGCTTGGCTGGGCTGGCCGACTACTCCTATCTTGGAAGACTTAGCGTCGGTCCTGGCACTGGATGGAGAAATATCGTTTAAGCTTCCCTTGATTGAAAGCTCATTCTCTCCCACTTTTGAAGTGGAGAGGCAGATGATATTGCCTCCACGGAGTTTAGGATCTAAAATGATCTTCAGGTTGTATAATGCAACACCCAACGTAAAAACACCTCTAACGAGGCAACATAAACTTGGCCCACAGCTTTCGCTGGTCGAAAGCTAACTCCCGACACCTACCTGCTTTGGTCACCCGGGTAGGCACAAATCCACCAGAAAGTCCACTCCTCTCTCTCCACTTTTGAAGTGGAGAGGCAGATGGTATTGCCTCCACGGAGTTAAGATCTAAAAAGATCTTACAGGTGGCATTATGCTACACCCAACGTAAAAATTCTGTCAATGGATCAAGTGAACACGTGGAGAACAGGACGCCTAAAAGAAATTATAAAAGACTTTGATGCGTGCAACATTTTCAACGCAGACGAAACTGACATCTTCTACCACTTGCTGCCACATCAAACGCTGGCTATAAAAGGCGAGTGCTGCAAAGGAGGCAAAAAATCAAAGCAAAGATTGACAGCACTGTTATGTTTTAATGCATCTGGAACTAAAAAATTGAAACCCCTAATCATTGGAAAATCAGCGAAGCCTAGATGTTCAAGAACGTGCGCTCACTGCCTTGTAAATATTGTGCGAATAAACGTGCATGGATAACTCAGGACATTACGTATCGAGATCCAGGGATATTGGAATGTGGAGGGGGTGGGCAACCAAAAAATCAAAGGTGCCGCCCCCACATTCCAATGTTCCTGGCCCTACGCTTCCACATTCTAATGTCCCTGGCTCGCAGTTGGTGCTGCTCACGTCACAGGTGAACTCTTAGAACAATGGGTTTTTATTTTTCTAATTACCTTTAATTAATGTGGTTTAATTAATTCTTTATTATTTATATCGGTAGAAGGGTGGATCATAATACTGTTCCTATTGATTAAACAGGTTGTGGCCTTACAGTATAACAGAGGGACATGAGGAGGTCCAACTAGTTTCGCCATTTATTCCCGGCTTTGTCAAGGATATATACAGCAAGAGGCATGCAAGCCTTTGAATTTCCTTGATTTGGGTGGGTCCTTCGCAGTGGGGTTCCTGTTTGATTACTTTTTGATCGAGATTCAAATCTTAGGTCTGGTCACTCATCTGGCTGATGACATCATCTTGATTAATCACGTGATTTCGGGCATGTTCCAATGCCCTGAGACTGATAATAAAATTAATTTCATAATTCTTGGTTATGCCCAGGGTAGTGGTGCATGAAGCATAGGTGATACCAGCACCAGTGTGACAGGCAAGGGGTCCTGGTTCTCAGTGCAAAAGGGCTCTTAAGTGAATTTGTCTCAAAATAACCCTCCTCCCTCCTTGATTGGCTTATATACCACTTAAAGCAGGGCATGGTTACCATACAGGCACCTCAAGTTGATTGCTTAATTACTAATCAACTATTGCTTCTCAAACAACCAAATTTTTTCCAAGATACTTTACACTCTCTTCTAAATAAAAACTACTTCTGTTTCAAGGTGTATTGTTTGTTTTTTAATTTTCTGATAACTGGGGCATTGTTTCAATTGACTACTGACAACTGCGACCTGATGAATTAGAGGGTTGACAATTTACAATTGACATTGCAAACTGCATAATGATAGTGGTAAATGGTTAAATAGCACGTGCTCTAATGCTAACGTATGGTACCATATGGTACCATTGGAACTTCCAATGCTAAAATATGGTATGTAATATATCAAACAACTCGTAACAAAGTGTCATGAGTGAATATAACAAGTAAATAATGATACTGGGATATGGTTAAATAGCACGTGCTCTAATGGTAACGTAAGGTACCATATGGTATTGTTAGAACTTTCAATGCTAAAATATGGCATGTAATATCTCAAATAACTCGTAACAACATGTCATGCTTGAATATAACAAGTAAATAATGATAGTGGTAAATAGTTAGGTAGCACGTGCTCTAATGCTAACTTATGGTATGATACGGTACCATTGGAACTTTCAATGCTAAAAAATGGCATATAATATATCAAACAACTCGTAACAACGTGTCATGAGTGTATATAACAAGTAAATAATGATAGCGGGAAATTGTTAAGTAGCACGTGCTCTAACGGTAAAGTAAGGTACCATATGGTACTGTTAGAACTTTCAATGCTACAATATGGCATGCAATATATCAAA
>JAHWFO010001617.1:167419-185043 GCA_023313115.1 Rhysida immarginata | reverse complement strand
TACTGTTAGAACTTTCAATGCTACAATATGGCATGCAATATATCAAAGAACTCGTAACGAAGTGTCATGTGTGAATTTAACGACTAAATAATGATAGTGGAAAATGATCAAATATACACAAATTATAAATTAGAAGTTTACGATGGAATATATAAACAATGCAGTTTTTCAAAGGTTTATGTAGCAGTATTCATTTAGCCTTTCGGTACTTGATTATATCATTCAATAATTGTTTATTCTTCCTTCTCTCTACTTCATCTGCTGTTACCTCATTGGCTCTTTCCAATGACGACACTAGATGAGGAGACCTCTCCTTCTCTTCCACTGTCACCTCATTCGATTTCCTTATTTCTCCTCGAAAATGAGGTGACAATATCACTTACTCTTTGATGCTCTAACAGAGGCTGAAGTCAAAATCAAAAAATTCGAAAAAAAATTGGCAATAGACTTCGCAAATCAGTAACGATGTTTTTAACGTGATAAAATATAATTAAATAGGCCGGAAATGGCATTAGATAGCAGGAAACGGCATAAGATGGACCAGAAATGACATATGGTTGGTAAGAAATTACGGTAGATATAATTGAGGGTAAATTAACCAGATTTTTAGTTGTCTGGCATTTTAGTGTGTTTTAAGTTTTTAGCGTCCTTCTGGAAATACAAGAATTAGCATTTTCAACCACTTTGTTTTGAGTTTTGATTCAATTTACTCTTAATTTTTCGATTCTTTTCATTTTTTATTAATACATATTGGTAATTCACTATTTCGGAACAATATAAGATTAAATTATTTCCAATTGTTAATTTACTCAGAACGCGTTGTTGCAGATTACTACTCCAATAGTTATTACACTAAACCATGATTTGCACAATTATCCAACTAGGCAGGCTGGGGGCGTTTATTTCCCTGTATCTAGGCTTGGCTATCGTAACAGGAGCTTATCCTATGCAGGTGTTAAAATCTGGGCCACTATTACGCCTGATATACGTACTTTGATGCCTTATGCAATATTTCGTAGAGCATTGAAGGGTTACATCACGTCTCTATAACTGGTTAACAAGCATTGTCTTTTATATATTTTTATTTCATTACTTTTTCTAAGTGAGTTGATTATATCGTTTTGTATAACGATCTTCACCTTACCTTGTTGTAATTATACACTCTTTCTTTCCTATGAATTGCAATGTCATTTATGCTATGCTTTTATTTTTAAAAGATTCTTTATACGGTACCCAACGTTATTAACTGTATGCTTTTCTACTGATGGTCATTACTGGCAATTTAGGTTTTAGTTGGTATTTAGTGGCATAGGTATTTCTACCAATGTACTCAATGTACTCAAAATTTTTCATTTAAATTACGATTTAATCTTTGCCAGTATTGCATTATAGTCCATCTTGTATATTTATTTAGTTTAAGTTTTTTTTTCTTTTATAATGTACTAACATTTTTTATTATTTTTTGTTACAATTATTTACTACGCCCGCGTGGTCTAACTAGTCGGTCTAGGACCATACCTGACCCCGCAGGGCGTTACTGTAAATTTCTTAACCATAAATAAATAAATAAGTAAAAGTAGGAATACACAAACTCTTTTTTCTGTAAGCCTTGACCTATTTTTTTTATTATGACCCTGATTGTAGCTTGGTGGGAATGAATCACAAGCACATAACCGGGTTTTTTTCCCTCTATGTCGTAACTGTATATTTTTAATCTGTACTTGGCGGTTTGAGTGCTTAACATATGTCTAACTCCTAATGCCTAATGCAAGATCATACAAAATCTTATTAAACTTCATTCCAGTATTTAAAGTAATCGTCTCCGATGAACAAGAGTAAATTTTCCTTTATGAATATTTTTAAATGTTAATTAGATTGATGAAAGGCCAGGCAAAGTGCTGAATATTCCCGATAAGAGGTAGACTGCACAGAGGAGAAATTTTTGATAATTTTTCGTAAATCTTTTTCTATGCCAGTTTTGTTATTGTTGTTTAGAGTTTTTTTGGAATGCTGGCAGAAAAGAAGATAAAGACTTTTTTTCTTGTTGGGGGTTAATTTTGTAATTGTTCATTCCCTTGTAACCCTAATGAACAATTACAAAATTAATTTCACAATCGTTAAAATATGGGATAGGTTACCATCCCCTCTGGGCAATTTCTTTACAAATGCTGTAACTGGATCGATCTTGGAGGTAAGTTGCTCCTGTGAAAAAGATCAATGTATCGTAGTAGTTTCAGAAGATGTTAAAAATTAAAAGTCAATGTCAACTTTTTTGGATGAGGAATTGGACGGAGGTAATGGTTAGAAGGGATATGTAAAATTAGAACATGGAAAACTTTAATGATGTAGTTTGTGCTCTCTTTACGACGGTCAAGACAGTGAATTATTGAAATAACTGTCAATAATTGTTTGGAAGCCTCCACAGTGTTATTTGTTGAAGAAAACAAACTAGAAAAAGTTTCTAAAAATTACTTTGGTCATTTTAATTAATTTTAATGTGTACAGGAAAATTTATTAAAATACGTGTGACTCTAAACCGAAGTCACGATTTAAAATCTTCTTCTGGTAAAAGAAAAAAATTAGATGACAAGATTTTCTTGATAAACGGTGCCCATTTTAAAGAAAAAAACAGGAAAGAATGTCAATCATCATTGGAATGTAACGAATTTTTTTTCTTCTTTTCCTGGCTTAATTTGAAACGTATGGGACCAATAAAAACAGATTGATTGTATTTGTAATAATTGTGATTACTCATAACAGAATATATCCTATGTCCTATAATAATGCGACTAGTTTTTTTTGTTCCCAAATCGAAACGGGATATAGTCATGGGGGGCAGGTGGGATGAGGAGAATTATTGCATAAGTATAATAAATATAAAAATAAGAGACAGACTAGTAAAACCCTAAAAACAGCTGACGTTTCGGATAAAATCTATCCTCTACCAGAGCAAAAAAATAATAAAAAGCCTATGCTTTGACAATGTATAATCCATCTGAAACGTCCAATGTTTTCAGGGGGTTAGCATTTTGTCTAATTTTTATTTTTTACCACTTTGTCCAGGGTTTTCCCCCCCAAGTGACTGGAACTCAGATTCTCCATGTAGTTTAGCCACCTGGTTCTAGACCTCTTACCCACCGGCTTGGAAAAAAGCAACTGCCGTTTGCAACCTCCGTATTAGGTGGCCATATCAACGAATTGGTGCTTGACATAAAGGGTTGTCTGGTAGACAAATGCTACTAAGTATTCAAAGGTGGCTAATAAAATTTTCTACGTGGTAGCTATTTGGCTTTTACACAAGTACGCGTTTGACAAAGTGGAGTGGTAGAACTAAAAAAATCTGCATGCTATTCTACAAAAGAAATGACTAGCTTCCAAAGAATTTCGATGAACAAATTGTCAGTGACTGTACTGAATTAAAGATTTAAAACTTAGTTTACAGGAAAAATCCATGATCTTTTATTGATGTCTTTTTTACTTTATCGCCGACCATATTAAGCTTTATCCTACAATCTTAACAATATCAATATTTCAAGCTGTTTCCAGTGTTGTGAAGGAACTGCGCTATCAAAACACTCTATCGACATTCATAAAGCCATGTCATAAGCTTCACTGAAAAGAGAGTGCTACTGATAATGAAAGATTTTGTTTATACTTGATATAACACTACTTTGCAATACTGTAATAATGTCGTTTACTGAACTTTATTACTAAGCTAATATAATTTGAAACCTTGTAGCCAATTGTCTACAACTACGAATACAAAAATATTTTGTCGAGCCCCGGACCTCCCCAATACAGAGAGGTAGGCGGTCCAACACCTAAAGACTCCCTTATTATGCTGCTGTGCACTCTATCTAATGAGGTAACACCTGCCACATATTCGCAGCTTCCTTTCGCGTTCGCACTCTTTCAGTCAAAGATTCATGACCATAAGTGAGAATGGGGACAAAGAAATATTTTATTCATGAACATAGAACTTGGTTTTATTTCCTAGCTCACATTTCTCACCACGGATCGCCACAGTTCGCGTCTGACATAGATTGCTGCACCGATTTGAACTTCCAATTCTCTGTCCTGCCGCCCATTGCTCGTAAATGCAGTCCTGAAGTACTTGAACTTCTCCACCTGTCACATTAATACAGGGTGATTCAAATCGTGTGTAAAACAATTTAAGAGGGTATTATAGAGGTCAAGGTAAACACAAAAAGTCCTATTAACATGGGTACAATTTTTATTTCTTTTCAAGTTACAAGAAATGTTCAAATTGGCCTCCTTGAGCCTGAATGCAAGTAGTGACCTCAGCATACTCTGCGGACGTTAATCGATTCATGATGTTATGATAGTTTGCTACAATTGTCTACGAATGTATACATGAATTAGTTGCATTTTACTTGCCCAGAGAAAACAGATTGCAAGAACTCTTTAAAGATACACCTCTTTCAATCCGTCAACACATGTGGTTCCAACACGATGGGGCCCCTCCTCATTTTGGCATAGTTGCTACTGAATGGCTTAACATGCACTTCTCTAATAAATGGATTGGTCGCAATGGGCCCATCGCAAGGCCACCTCGCTCACCGGACCGTAATCCACTGGATTACTATCTGTGGGGACATTTAAAACAAATTGTCTACAGTGTCCAGATTGACACACGGGCTCAATTAGTGGCCAGAATAATAGCATCGGCTGACGAAATTAGAGGTGATCATGAGGTAATGACAAACGTATACGAGTCATTTATTCGACAATGCAGTGTCTGCATTCAGGCTCAAAGAGACCACTTTGAACATTTCTTGTAACTTGAAAAGAAATAAAAGTTGGACCCATGTTAATATGACTTTTTGTGTTTACCTTGACCTCTATAATACCCCCTTAAATTGTTTTTCACACGATTTGAATCACCCTGTATAATGCCTGGTACATCTGGCAACACTGATTTACCAGTACTGTCGGCAATCGACAACCAAGGTGTGTAATGAAACGGTATTCAAGTGGCACTGAAGCTAAGCTTCCGTAATCTCACCCTTCCTAAATAAATGTCAAGAGGAATTACAGTGAAGTAGTTAAAATGCGTGATGTACAGTCGGGTGCAAAAAGGTTTAGACTTAAGTCATAATTGAGCACGTTAATAGCACATTCCAAGCGTATACCTGCTACCCTATTTTCATTCAGAAGGGACAGGTCCAGTCTAATCTGCCTTGACTCTCAGTAAAAGTACCTGATTTTGCAACCGATCAACATCCGGTAAGCTCAGTTCCTACGGAGCAGGTAAAAACCTTTTTGCACTCGACTGTACAGGGTGTTGCAGATAACTACAGGGCAGTATAACGGGAAGTCAACCCGCTCGATTGCAGGGCCCGGCTCGGTCGATTGGCAGAATGGAGGGAGATGACGGTGGCCTGCAGCAGCCAGGAATTTCCACAGTCGGGGAGGGGGGAGGGTGATCGTCAAAACTGTCATGTTTTTGATAAAATTACCCAATTATCATTTGATGTCGAGCCGGCCCCTGCAATCGAGCGGGTAGGCTTCCCGCTTTACTGCCCTGTAGTTATCTGCAACACCCTGTATACATATGACACAAGAAATACTTCTATACTTTCCAATTTATATTTTATTTAAAATTAACCAATCTTAATTGGTGTCTGGAAATTAAGTAGCGTTTTGGAAAAAAAATACTTAAAAACAATTTTTTCAAAACAAGATTTATTTTTACATGAAAGAGCATTTCTTAAACTATTTTCTACATAGTTGCCACTGTTGTTCAGACATTTGCCGTAGCGGGAAACCAAGTTTTCTATCTCCTCTTCATAGAAAGATGCCACCAGTGAAGACAGACACTGCTGAACACCATTTTTTACATCGCCATCGCTGTCAAAGCGCCTTTCTCCAAAGTGACGCTTCAATTTCAAGAACAAGTGGTAGTGAGAAGGTGGGAAATCGGGGCTTTACGGCGGGTGGTCGAACTGCTCCCAACCGAAGTCTTGAATAAGGTTTTGAGTGATACCAGCAGAATGCAGACGTGCGTTTTCATGAAGTAACACAATGCCTTGACTGAGCATTCCACGCCTTTTTTTTTGAATTGCGCACCGAAGTTTTCTCAATGTTTCACAGTTTCACTGTCTTCACTGACGGAATCTTTCTATGAAGAGGGTATAGAAAAGTTGGTTTCTCGCTACAACAAATGTGTGAACAACGGAGGTAACTATGTAGAAAAATAGTTTTAAAATGCTCTTTGAAGTAAAAACAAATTTTGTTTTGAAAAAAAATTGTTTTTATGTGTTTTTCCCAAAACGGTACTTACTTTCCGGACACGCTCGTATATTACTCTCAACAAGTTTTGCTTGTTAATAAAATTGTTCTTCCTGGATGATTAAAAATATTGAAATATTTATTTTTTTAATTACACGCGAACTAATTAGTCAATCTAATTTAAAAACATTATCATCACATTATTATTTATGACCTATTATTTTCTCTATGAAAATTTAGAAAAGTGTTATATTTTTATGAATTCGTAGTCTTTATTATAAAGTTTCTTTTATTTTAATACACTACATGATCAAAGGAGTTGTGACACCCCTGTGAATACCTACCGTAATTGTGAGACTGGACTGGGCCCGCTTATCAAGGTGGATGGAAACCTCAATGCTGATGGCTACAGGACCATTCTGGATAACGGGGCACTTCCAGGGCTGTGGGAACACTTCGGTGACGGGCCGTTCCTCTTCCAGTACGACAATGCGCCTTGCCACAAAGCAAGATCCATATCTGACTGGTTTGACGAGATGCGGGATGAAGAACTGGATTGGCCCGCCCAGAATCCTGATCTCAACCCCATCGAACATCTTTGGGACGAGTTGGAACGACGTGTGAGATCCAGGATGGTTCGCCCTACATCTGTCCAGGAACTGACCACGACACTCTTCGAGGAATGGAGGTCAATACCTGTGGACACATACTGTAAACTTGTGGATAGGGTGGAGGCAGTGATAGCAGCTCGGGGTGGTCCTACACACTACTGATTGAAGCTTTTTGCGGCTTTACGGTAGAGCAAAAGGTGTCCCAACTCCTTTGATCATGTAGTGTATATTAAATAAGATTTTTATAGATGTTCTAGGTCTTGATGGTCATTTTTAAAATAAAATTGTCTTATCTTATTTATCCGATCGCTCAGCATGTATTAAGATTATCGCTCAGTTCTCATGTAGTTCTGAGAACTTCCCCAATGACCATAGTTTTTCTCCTCCTGCAACCCATCTCATCCTGCCCAGCCAAACAGTAACTCCACGTCTAATGAGTGGACCGAGTGCAAGTCGTCATTACCTTTTCTACAACTAAGTTTCCGTATTATTATTTTATTAATTTAATGTTATTATTTCTCTCTCTCTCTCTCTCTCTCTCTCTCTCTCTCTCTCTCTCTCTCTCTCTCTCAGTAACCTCTCTCTCGTTAATCTTCTTCATTTTATATATTTATTTATTTATTTATTTATTGTTATTATTTGTTATGGTTCATGCGTACTGGTTTTTATCTCTATACTAGTTTCTACAAGTACTTTGTTATGTATACTTTATCATTAGCCTCTTTCCACTCCCCCCTATTTTAACTATTTAGTCAGTTAACTATTTTAATTTATAGTCAGTTTTTCGTTTCCCCCCCTTGCTTTAAATTTACAACTAGTTCAACTTGCCTTTTCCATTTGCCTCTGCAAACCCTCACCACCCCTCTTTGCCACTGACTCTTCTATCTCCTCCTACAGCTTCCCCTGCTCCTCTTCACACTCTAGTGTCAGTTCCTTTACCCATTTCCTCTTGGGTATCCCCCTCCCTTTGATCCTTTCCCTGTCGCTTGCGTACTTTGTAACTGTTACTTTTTTATATTTTTGACCTTTGCTGTCTTTAGGCTTTTTCTCCTTCTTCTAATTGACTCCCCCCCCCCCAATCCTATACCTTTTTTTCGTCCTGTTACCCTATATTTTATATTATCGTAAAGAATAGAATAATCTCGCCAACTAACCCATTCTTTCTGACTTAATTTTTTTTTAACTTCATTTATTTATTATTATTCACATTATTCTTAATAATTTATAATCCTCTTTACTCTTAATAATCCCAATTTATTTTTCTTAATAATCCCATTTACTCTTTTTTTTATTCTACTTTTTTGCTGTTTTTAATTTTTCCTGAGGCACCTAGTGTTGAATTTTGTGGAATCTGTTCGGAGAAAATTACAATAAGCAAATCTCAGAGTGCAATGACTGCAAAAACAAATTTCATGCTAGATGTTTAGACATTACAGTTCAAGATCTCAGAGCTGTCCAAAGAGAGGAAACACAGTGGAGATGCTCATCTTGCTTAGGAAAGCACCATCGAAGTTCTAGTTGTCCTGGTGTCCCTTTCGCATCATTGTTTAAAGAAGGTGAGCCTCTATCTAAAAAAGATATTCTTGATTGCATATCTTCTTGCATTAAGGAACATCTAGCAGATATGAAATCTGTTATATCTGAGCTTGCTGCCTCGGTAGAATTTCTAGCTAAAAAGATAGAGGATATACGTGGGGAACTAAAGCAAACATAAGCGAAATTGAAGAAATGTGAGTCCACCATTGCTGACTTAATGTCCGAAAATGATGACTTGAGGAAAGGATACCAATTTGTGAAATTACAGATGGAAGACTCTATTCAGTATTCCTATAACTCCAACTTACTTATCCATGGTTTTCCTGAGAGACCAAATGAAAACCTACTAGAATATGTGTTAAAAACCATTAAGAAGCTCGATGTAGACTGTACTTCTGAGGATATCGATGTTATTCATAGGATCGGAGATAGAGATGCCAATGGTATAAGACCTAGGCCTATTGTAATCAAATTTATGAAAAAGAAGATTCAACATTTGATAATGATTAAGAAGAAAGCAGCTCTCTACTGACTTTTTTGGCATTTGCAGTGAAAGATATCCTGTTTATACTAATGAGCATTTATCACCCAGCAAATTTAAAGTTAAAGCAATTTATTTAAAAAAGCCAGAGAAATTAAAAACGTAAAAGGATAAAAAATTTTATGGACTGTGGAAGGGAAAATATTAATGAGGAAAGATAGTAATTTTAGGCCAGTAATCATCACGTGTGAAAATGATTTAACCAATTTATAGAAATGTTTTACATGAATAATATTTCCTTCTTCTATCAAAATGTGAGAGGTCTCAAAACAAAACTAACTGATTTTTCCTCAGCAGTATACTCAAACTCATATGATTTTATTTTACTTAGTGAAACTTGGTTGAATGGACACATCTATAATGGTGAACTCTTTGATGACCGATACTCCATTGAAAGAAATGACAGATCAGCAACTATCAATAAAGTGGATGGAGGTGGTGTGTTAGTTGCTGTTAAAAACAACATTAATTACTCTAGAATTTATTTTAACTCTGGTGTGTCTCTTATTGATTATGTGTTTATAAAAATTAATCTAAGGTCAACTATATTTTTAGTTGCAGTAGTGTATATTCCACCCTATGTTTCTGTTCCCGACTTTAAATTATTTCTAGATAATGCATCTTCTTTTGCGTTATCGGTTTGTGATAATTTTTTAATAGTAGGTGATTTTAATGTTACTGATTATTCTATTAGTATTAATAGAACTTTTATTTCTTCCAAACAAACATATTTAAACAATTTTATGCATGATCTAAATTGTAGCCAGATTAATACCATCGCAAATAGTTATGATGGTTTACTTGAATTAGTTTTTGTAAACTTTGCCAGATTTTCTTGTCTTAAAGAAGATGGCTTAGTACCTGAAGATCCTTATCAACCGCCTTTATCTATTGTTGGTGAAGAGATTGGTATATTTGAAAAATTTGTTAACCTAACTTCACAGCTTAATTACAGAGCTGCCAATTTCCCTGCCTTGTACAATTACTTTTCCTCAGTTGATTGGTCCTTTTTGAATGATTATAACTGTGTAAATGAAATGGATTCTAAATTTTACAATATTGTACACTATATCATTTCTCTTTGTGTTCCTCTTACTACAAATAAGCGTATCAGGAATTTTCCTGTATGGTTTAGTCGTGAAACAATACAATTGCTTAAATCTAAATATAAAACTAGATCACGAATGAAGAAAACTAACTCCTTGCATGACAAAGAAGAATTTCGTCTGTTAAGATCTAAGGCAAAGAGATTTGTTAAGCGTGATTTTAAATGCTATATGCAAAATGCCCAATACCATATAAAACGTAATCCAAAGCTTTTCTGGAAATTAATTAATGGCAACATGTATCTCAATGATGAAAAATTGGAAACCGTTAACGATATCGTAACGGCTTTTGCTAAAAACTTCAAATCAGTGTATAATGACTCTTCCATTGATAATAAGCATTTTGATGATATTTTTCCCAAGATACATGTTTGTCAAAAATTCATGGCCAATTCTATTAAATTGTTTTCCGAATCTGAAATACTACAGGGTATTAACAAAGTAAATAATACAAATTCGTATGGACAGGATAATATTCCTTCATATATTTACAAAGCATGTGGTAAATTTTTTGTTTATCCTTTTTACTTAATTTTTAATCTTTCATTCCAATCGGGTATTTCCCCTGATATATGGAAACATAGCAAGGTTATTCCTGTTTATAAGAACAAAGGTAATAGAAGTGACGTAAAAAATTACAGGCCTATTTCAATTCTTAGCTTTCCTGCTAAAGTATTTGAGTATTTGCTGCATGGAAGAATTTATTCTATTGTCTCTCCCTATCTTTCTTCGTGTCAATACGATTTTATGAGGAGTCGCTCAACAGTATCTAACCTAGTAGATTCTATACATTTCATTGGAGATGGCATTAACCAAAATAAGCAAGTCGACATGATTTATATCGACCTAGAGAAAGCATTTGATAAGGTGGATCACCGTCTATTACTTCAAAAATTAATGAAATATGATTTACACCCTTCCTATATCAAATGGATTCTTTCCTATTTAACTAATAGAGTCAACTATGTTGTTATAAATAATAGTTACTCTCCTAGTTTTATTTCTACTTCAGGGGTTCCTCAGGGATCAATTCTAGGACCTTATTATCTTTATCAACGACATTCCTGATGTGATTAAATCTTCTCAATTATTCCTATTTGCTGATGACATGAAATCAGCTAAAATTATTCATAATCCTATCGATTGCCAAGATTTACAACTTGATCTATATTCAATTGTGGCCTGGTGCATTCAAAATAATATGTTCACAAATGACAAATGTCACTATGTCACCTATTCCCTTAAGAAAACAGTCTTTAATTTTAATTGCAGTTTAAATGGTTGTAAATTACAACAAAAATCTGTTACAAATGACCTAGGTGTTATATTTAATTCCAAACTTTCGTTTGTTGATCACATTCACTCTATTATCTCCAAAGCCTATCGTGGTTCATACTTTATTGTCAGAAACTCCCTAAGTTTTAATAATGTTGGATTTTCAATTTTTCTTTTTAATACATTAGTCAGACCAATTTTAGAATATTCTTTTGTCATTTGGTCTCCTTCTCATAATAAGTTTCAGCTCCTCTTGGAAAAGGTTCAAACAGATTTTTTACGCTCTCTGTTTCGTCGTTTCCATCCTACATTTTTTAATGATAACTTTTATGTATCAAACTCCTATCTAAGAGATTTCTCTAATTGTGACACATTGATCAATAGACGTACTATAATTGATCTTTGCTATCTATTTAAATTTTACCGCAATATAAGTTATTCATCTAGTTTTCTTAACTCAGTAAATTTACGTGTTTCCAAACTTAATTCCAGACATAATGATATTTTGTACTTACCTTTCTCAAGGAAGACAGTTATAAATAATCTTCCTTTTTTCCGAATGTACAAGTTTTGTAATATCATGTCAAATCTTATTGATATAAATGTTATGTCGTATGATACGTATAAAGAAACTGAGAATGAAAATGTTAGGCTTTTATTATGATTTTTGTTTCTGTTGTTATTTTAATGTCAATGGATTTTAGTTACTCTTTGGTACCTAGTTTTGACTATACATTTTTTATACATTATATTCTTTCCTGCATTCTTATGTAATATTTATGATATATATTTTCTTTATAAGCTGTTATTGGGCTAATACTAGCATGTTATAAACTAAACTAATAAATAAATAAATAAAGATGGGAAATTTTATTTCTCGTTTTTTTTTCTTATCTTAAGTGAGGTTCCTCAGGGTAGCTGCCTGGGCCCAATATTGTTCGACATTTATGTTAATGGGACAAGGAGCAGATGATTTATAACTTTTCCAGCAGGTTATCACTTGGACTGATTGTGACATTTTACAGGTCAAGGTTGATACTTTTTCTAAGTGGTCCGTAGATAATGGGCTTGTTATTAACAATGGTAAGACTAAGGTTATTACCTTTACTAAGAAAAATAGACCTCTTTTATTTTCTTACAAGATTTTATCCGCGCGCAGTTTGCGCGGTAATTAGTTTCAAATTCAATTCATATTTTTGGAAAGGTTACACATTCAAATTGTTTCGTGTGACGAACTCACATGTTCTCCTTTATTTATAGAATGACTAGCAAAGGTACCCGGCGTTGCCCGGGAAAATTACACGTGGATGTAAACAGAACAATCTCAAAAAATTAAATTAAATTTTGCAATATCTTAAAAATAAACACATGAAAATGCTTAGAATTAATACAGTAAAAATTCTTAATGAAAATTCGAAAAAAATCTTTTTAAAGGCTCACAAAGGCTCCAATAATTTCCTACTCAGGTAATCTTACTTCAGATGTACACTTGATGTTGTTGCAATTTCCACTCTTCTGTCGTTGTATTGAAGCAAAATTTGGCCTTTCATCACTTTGGGTAGTCTAGCGGTCGCCAATTCTTCTATTTACTTGCTTCCCATTTGCTCAATACAGCACGGAGCTAAAGGTTTGCTTTCTCTGTCGTCTTTCCACTCTTTCTCAAAAGTCTGCTAACTCTTCATTATCTCCAGCTACTGATCATTTTTAAAGATTTTCAAGAAATTGTTAAGTACTAAGAACTCTCTTTTCTAAGAAAAACCTGAATAACAGGAATTCTATGCATTGTTACAAATTGAAACTTATCCATATTGCATTGTTATAATTCTTGGAAAGGACTGCTTTATCATTGCATCATCATTTTGAGCTCATTGTTATTGGTGAATTGCGTGTTGAAACCATTGTTGATACCTATTGTTGCACAAACTTTTATTTGCATTGTTGGTCATGAGATATATATTGTTGGTCCGTGCAGAGTGTTGGTGAATTGCGTGTTGATACCATTGTTGCAAAAACTTTGTCTTGCATTGTTGGTCATGCGATATTTCTCATTAATATGCCCTGCCATAACCATGAATATCGATTTTTTATCAATAATTATTATTTTTTCGAAATCTGATGTAGACAGTGACCTTCCTCATGCTTTGAAGGTCATGTATGCGAAATTTCATCAAGATCGGAATAAAACTGTAGATTTGTATAAAAAACGTACAGACCCACCCACAGACAGACCCACAAACATCCTTCTTTATATATATAGATAGATGATAAAAATTGTTGCTCAGACAACAATGCTCAGGTGACGTTTCAGTTCCGGCGTGTGCTTCAAGCAAGCGCCAACAATGCTTAATCGTGCAACAACAATACAAAACTGTTTCCGTGACGAACTCACATGTTCTCCTTTATTTATAGTTTGATATTATCAATCAGATTTTGATTGAAAGGGTTGAAGATATTCGAGATTTAGAGGTATTCCTTGACTGTAAGCTAATTTTTGGTGATCATGTTGCTACCAGGTAACCACAAAAGTTCTTGCCGTTTTTAATTCCGGAAAATAAAATGATGTACACAAAAAGTAGCGTATCGCTATTCCCCAAACTAATCCCCATTGGCCTCTAGCACCTTCTGCCAAATTGTCTCCAGTTGATCAATCCCCTGGCTGTAAAACTTGCCGGTCTTGGACTCAAAGAAGTCCCGTGAGGTCTTGCAGGTCTGTATCATTGGTGTAGGGTTTTCCACGAAGATGGTTATCCAGAGAATGGAAAAAGTGATAATCCGTTGGAGCAAAATCATGTGAGTACGGTGGATGACACAAATTTTCCAAGCCAAGCCGCCCTATGGTTTCCCTGGCCACCCGCGCCACATGTGGCCGGGCATTGTCATGAAGGAAGAGTACCCCTTTGCGATTCACCAATGCTGGCTCCTTCTGCTGCAATGCCTGTTGCACACGTTCCAACTGCTGAGAGTACAGGTCCCCAGTGATGGTTTGGTTAGTTGATAGCAGCTGGTAGTGAACCATTTGGCGCCCAATCCATCAGACACAGAGCATGGGTGTAGGGGTGGTTTTGAGGTGTGAGGCACGGTGTCCCGGGGTGCAACCAATGTTTGAAACGCTCAGGATGGTCATACAGAACCCACTTTTCGTCACTGGTAAGTATTCGATTAAATATGGGTGCGTCACGATGTCTAGAAAGGAACGACATGAAGGCTGTCACTCGTTGATTCTTGTTGGATTCCGACAATGTGTGTGGTACCCATTTGCTCAACTTGTACGTCTTTCCTAGGCTGTGCAGGTGACGTCTAACTTTAATCGGAAACCTGATACCGTCTGGCAAGTTCACCACATGTTAAACTGTTGTCCTTCTCATGGTCGTTTACAGTGGCTGGTCATCTAAGGCTTGTGGTCGACCACTGCGGTCATCAGAAATGGCAAATTCTCCCGACCTGAATTTCTGGAACGAATGCCTTGCGGTGCGTTCATTCACAGCATCATCCCCAAACGCAAGACACTTTCGGGGACTTGATGCTGCTGCTGACAAGCCCACCTTGAAATCATAAAGTAAACAACAACTAACCATCTCCTTCGATGCCTCCGTTTGTCTTCCCTTCTGCACGAGATGCGATTGATGTGAATGCCCAACAGCCCTGTATTTATACAGGCTAACCTTCCTGCTCCCACCTGAGAGATTTTGGACCATACTGTACACTCATTTGCATATCTTCTATCTCTTCCTTTTATGGCAACATAAAATCGGCAAGAACTTTTGTGGTTACCTGGTAGATTGTGCAAAAAACGCATTCTTTAAATTAGGCGTGATTCGTAACCTGACCTCACACTTTAAGTGTGGCAAATTGTTGATTAAACTATTTATTACCCTTATTATACATGTCATTCGGTATAGGATAGCACTCTAGGGGTTTGCATCAAATCATGTCAAGAATAGATTTCATAGAGTTTATAGTCTATTCGCAAGACTTAAAACGAACTACATATTTAAGTTTATACGAACTACATACAGGGTCGAGACACATTAATATGACCACCTGCTAGTATCCGGTATATCCACCTTTGGCGGCAAACACAGCAGCTAGTCGACGTGGCAGAGAGTCAATAAGTCGTCGGAAGGTGGTTGCAGGTACGTGGGACCATTCGGCGATCAGTGCATCCCGTAATTCCATCACCGTGCGTGGTGGAGGGCCCAGCTTGCAGACACGGCGATCAAGATGGTCCCACAAATACTCAATGGGTTTGAGGTCCGGGGAGTTTGGTGGCCATGGGAGTAGCTTGAATTCATCTTCATGCTCCTCGAACCAGTCGTGGACAATTTTGGCAGTATGGCAGGGAGCATTGTCCTGTTGAAAGGTGCCATCACCCTGAGGAAACACTGTCAATATGAAGGGGTGTACCTGGTCTGCGACGATCGTCAGGAAACGAGCAGCATTCAGTGTACCCTCCAGCGGTATCAGTGAACTCAGACCATACCACGAAAACATCCCCTAAACAGTCACACCTCCCCCACCAGCCTGTCGTCTGCCAACGATGGTGTCGGGATGCCTGTTCTCAGATGCTTCCCGGCGAATTCTAAACGTCCGTCCACTCTGTTCATCAGAAACCGCGACTTGTCAGAGAAAGCAACCCTTTGCCACTCGGCCGAGGTCCAATGGCGATAGTCCATTGCGAATTGCAGGCGTTTTCGTCGATGCACAGGCGTCAACATGGGTGCTGTTACCATACGCCTGCTCCGGAGCCGCAACCTCAAGAGGGATCGTTGCACTGTGTTGGTGCTGACACGCCTAGTGGCCCCACTGTTCATTTGCTGTGTCAGTTGCTCAACAGTGGCACGCCGATTGGTCTTGGCCAGGCGTCGTAACCGACGCTCGCCTCTAGGATCGATGGCCCGTGAGGCCCCACAGTTACCTCTTCGATTGCTCGAAACTGTCTGGTTCGTCCAGTCGCGGTACACCTTCACAACGGCAGCCCTAGAGCTGTTCACAATGGTGGCCGTTTCTGAAATGCTGCCCCTCTTGGCCCGATAGCCAACGATCATCCCCTTTTGGAGGTCCGACAGGTCACTTGCTCTGCCCATGACGGCGACAATTGCTGTGTTAACGGATGCTACTACACGTCTGCTGTTGTCAGCTTTTAATGATATGCAATGATTTTTCATCTGCATACCATGGGACGTTCCAACATGTTTGAGGAGTGGTGGTCATATTAATGTGTCCCGACCCTGTATTTCATAAACCCCAGATTGATTGTCTTTGCGCTTCCGAGGACGGAAATTATTGCTCACATTTTCGTGGTATTAGTGAAAGAAAAACCTTGGGAATTAGAATATTTTAAATTGGAATCGTTCCGACGACTGAACTACCGTTGACAGAATGAGCAGCTCAAAGGGTTCCGTGAGGTGGAATGAGGCACTTTCAAAGCCTTCTTAATGAAGCATATTGAATAGCATTAAACAGAGAGCATTTGCAAGAAAGTGAGAACAGTGTCCTGTGGTCATGATGAATGCCAAACAAGATTAGAAGCAGAAGAAATAATCTCCTCTACCAAAGCCACCTCGAAAGATGAAGTATCAGGTAAAGATATCACATGTGGTTCCAAATCGCGCGTAATATTTTGTACAAGTTTTAGCTTTCCTTTTGACTTTTCCTCTTAATTAAGTTTGTTATTTTTTGTTTGTTAATGGAGTGGTCGTCTTCCTTTTCAACACATCCCCTCCGTCACGAAACTGTGATAGGATGAAAGGATTCCTGACGTTTGGCTGATAAATTTAATGAAATTATCAAAAGAGGAGCCGATTTATTCCAGCCCTTGCAATTTGTGTTGATTAATCCTTGCAGTGTAGCAAGTTTATATAACGGTTGAATTGATTTTTTTGAAAATACTACTATGTTTCATTTTATACATCGTGTGCATTTATTTCTGTGAGTGCTTATACAATTAGGGGGCTTATAATTCTTTTCGGCCGGCTGTGCGTTAGGCCTTTAATAGTCGTTCTGGAAATGCAAGAACACGTATTCTCAACTGGTTTGTTCTGAGTTTTGATAAATACAACATTCAATTTACTCTTAGTTTTCGATTTTTTTTTAGTTTTTTACTAATACATATTGTTAATTCACTATTTCTGAACAATTTGTATCTTCAGTTGTTAATTTAAACCTGAAAAAGGATTCCACGAACTCTTTTTTTTTTTTGTAGGCCTTGATGGTACGAGTATTTTTTATTATGACCCGGATTGTAGCTTGGTGGGCTATACGAGGTCTGTTCAAAAAATACGTAGACTGTTTGAATTGCGCGGG
>JAHWFO010001617.1:126655-142419 GCA_023313115.1 Rhysida immarginata | reverse complement strand
CCATTACAAACCCTCACAGAACAACTAATGATTATTCTTTAAGAATTATTTTATTCATTTCCTCGAAGAAAAACGGATCGACGATAAACTGTGCCGTTATTCCGCACCACACAGTGACCTTTTCAGAGTAAAGAGGTAATGGCTGTAGCTGGAACGGATTCTCGGTCGCCCATATCCTGCAATTTTGCGTATTTACAGAACCTTGCAAATTGAAGTGGGCTTCGTCAGACCACAGAATGTTCCATGCCCATTCGTTGTCCACTTCCATCCGAGCAAGAACTCGTAGTGCAAAAAATTCACGTGCTTCCAGGTCAGCAGGTAGCAACTGCTGCACATGAGTTATCTTGTACAGGTAACAGCGCAAGATGTTCCGTAGGACTTTACGCACGGCATATCCAGCAGTCGGCCAATTCCTCGTGCACTGCTGATTCCAGCATCACTGTTCGTCTGTTCTTGTAATGCTGTAGCCAAATCTTCCACTGCCGCAGTCGAAACTGGTTTTCTTCCTCTACCCCGTTTCACGTCAATGAACCGGTCTCTTCGAATTTAGCAATCATTTTTCGCAGACCATTTGTGGTTATTGGACCCGATTTTATGGATTTTACTGTCCGAAACTTCCTAATAGCTGTTAGTGCACACTCATCGTTCTTACAAAAAAGCTTCAAGAGCAGAGCGCGATCCTTCATAGTCAGAGTCATGATGAAGCATTCAAGCAAAGAGCTGGTGCTCTGCATTTTTATGGCAGCTATGTCTACCGTGCGCATGTCACGTATATTAATAATTTGCATATCTCCAGACAATGTGAACCCTGCCAGCGCCATCTATCGGTAGATTTTGGAACTAGTTTTTCTCCTTCGACAAACAAAATTCCATTGCCTCACGATTGTTCTGCTAAAATATCAGGTCATTCGGACGAGTAGTTTTCAGATTATCGACTTTTGAAATTGTAACTTTAATTACAATCACCACATCAGGCCATTTAAAATGTTCTTGCGTATTTTCAGTGTACATTTACATTCCCATTACTTGTAAAGACAGTTCAATTTCCTCATCAAAATAACCCCCCTCATAATCAATAAGATGTCTCTAACAGGTGCGCAATGTGTGCGCAATAACCTTGTTTTGGCAGAAATCTTTGATTTTGGAGGTGGATAAGTCTTGAAAGTCTATTTTCTTAATTGTCGTGTGCACTTTTGAGTAGCCAATGATTTGTGGGAGAGATGGCAGATGTGTACGGAGAATGAGGCAACGCTTCCCACTCAAGCTACATAAACTTTGAACGGGTCTGTAATACACCCAGTCCGCACTACTAAACAAGCTTAGTTCAAGTGTTGGCTTGCTTAACTTAAATTTCTGCCGTACATTCGTACTAACCATTTGTAAGTACGATACTTTTTCATTTGTTTCAGTTCACCAGTCGTCAATGTTTTCTTCCCAAAATATAACTAGTGTTCGCACTTCGTCCATGCTCCAGTTTTCTTTTCTTTTCTTTTTAGCACATTTTCTATATATAGAAATGTGCTTATGTGATCGGTTTGTCCAGCTGTCCGTCCGTCCGTCCGTCTGTAGACAATCCCACAATTCATTGCGTTGCATGTATTGAATTGCATGTATTGCAATCTCACAATTCATTCAATCATGTCTTGAATTGCTGGAAGAAACGAATTATCCTCGCATTTGGTAAAACGCGTGTTGAGAACATGGGTTCGGTTCTGCGCGTGCTCTAAACGTTAATGAGATGGTGTGCGTGCAGGATGCACGTGTTTGACGATTATTAAAAGGGCAGTTCGGTCCCTAAATCAAGAGAATTTTTTTATTCCTTGGGAGCTTAGCATTTATTACGATAACTTGAAAACGAATTAACTTTTTCACAGTCTGTTTTCACCAATCCATTAAAATGGGACAGAGTACGCAGAAGTACGAACGTGAGATAGCAGGAATAAGTACGTGCTCTAATACCACGTGCTTTAATGGTACCATTATGATACCCTCTTAAACATTTCCTATAACAAGATATGGCATGTAATATATCAAGCAAATTGTCACAACATATAAAAGAGTAACTAGTGATAGCAAGTATCGGTCTAATGGCACGTGTTGGTGCAAGGATGTCTCATGAATGAATATAACGGTATATAGTGATGTCTGAATTGTTTAGTAGTACGTGTTTTAATGGTACCAAGTGGTACCATTGGAACTTTCAATGCTAAGATATGCCATGTAATATATCAAACGACTCGTAATAACGTGCCATGAGTGAATATCACGTGTAAATAATGATCATAGTTATTGGTTTAGTAGCACGTGCCCTAATGGTGCCCTATGATACCATATGGTAACCTTGGAACTTTCAATGCTAAGATATGGCATGTAATATATCAAACGACTCGTAACAACATGTAATGAGTGAATATCATGAAAAAATTATTAATTCAAGAACGTTTATTAATGCTAATATTAGTTTCGCTTATATGCGACAGTCTCGCATTACTTTCATCAGTGCTTTCGTATTTTTTTTTTATTTTTCCAATGCGTAATAAAATTTCTTAAAGGTAAACTCCACGGAAAAACTCTACTTTATTGTTTTTTGCATCATCATAACATTAATCCAGGTTAATAGAGTATAAATCATTCAAAATTTTTCGATTTTTCCTAATATTTTATAAAGAAAAATGCCTCGGAAAATTGAAAATTTGCGTGGGATCTTCCATTCCTTCTCCACAGAACACGACGGAACAAGCTGTCATTTCCTGCCGCGAGAACCTCGGGGAATTTTGTCGCCGAGACTCTAGTCGCTTAGAACGATTCTACATATCGTAAGATTTTGCTAACCTGTTTTATGTCGGAATGCCTTCGATTTGTTCTGCTTGGATGTGTAAATAGAAGTGTCGGATAGAAATTTCACGTTTCATAGATTTCCACAATCAGAATCGATTAAAAAACAGTGGATTAGTTTTTGACAGCGAGGGAACTGGTATCCAACTCCAAACAGCATCGTGTGCTCATTTTAAAGCGTCTTGCTTTGTCTACGCATCCGCCGTTTTAAATTCAGTATCAATTCAAACAAGAAATTCGCTGAAACTAATTCACTAGATGCTCTTCCAACTCTAAACGGGCCTGGCGTTCTTCAAGAACAACGACCGCAACGGCACTCGTTAAACGCCGAAGGAATGAGGAGGTTAGCCTATCTGCTGTGTAAGGCGCACGCCGCCCTAATGTGCACATGCCGACGCGACAAGCAGAAGATCCCGTTTCACGGTTTAATGCATAGGGCTGTATATCGCAAAAGTCGCAGTAGCATTTAATTCTGCTAAGGGGCCTTATATATCGCTGTCAGTTATCAAAATCGCAGTCGTCACTATTGGTCTTGTTTCCTATTCATAGTCCACTGCGATGCCCAACTGACAACTAACCGATAGCGTCCAATGTGTGACGTCACGAATTCGAAACTCCTTCGCACTTCTCGGCAACTTGTGACGTAACAGTTGCCGAACCATGGCGCAGGTGTCGCAGGGGGAGAGAAAAAATGAAAGTTTTTTTATATATTTTATCAATTTTGAGTACGAATTGAAAATTTTTATACATGCTACGTTGTTATTGAGAGACTTTCATCTTTCATTTTAAACAAAGTTGTTTTGGGTGTGGAGTTTACCTTTAAGTTATTTATTATTACATATCGTTTCCGTTATTACTTGTCTTGTCCACGTGGCAATAAGCAATACTGCTCGAATTTTGACTTCAGTAGTTACCATTGTAAATTCTCATTTACCTCTTGTTATTACGATAAAAATAATTTATTTAATACTCTTTTCCAAGGAATAGGTCTGAGGATGCAAATCATGTAAGAAAGCGTGATGGTAAAGGCTCGTTGGTGGTTTTATGAATTCTAATAGGTGTAACCTTTGTCACTGATTTCATATTCAACACAATGGGTGCCAATGTAAATGGACACTCTTTCAGGCCCACGTTGTGGCGCCATTGTAACCTTCCCCCCTGATTGTACCACCTTACATGAAGGGCGACAATGCATCCAAAATCGGTTTGATTGGACCACCCCACCTTATATCTCAAATCAGCACCAGAATCCAATGTAATGAATTCAAAATCTGGCTAGCTCAACACCAATGCTCAAAAAAAAAGATAATAAAATACACAATCAAGGACAAAGGTTGGGTTCTTTTAAAATGGCAGGTTGTGACTTATTTATTTCAATAAGCAAGGCAAGGATTAGAACTAAATAAATATCTTTTATTCAAGGTTAAAAGACTCACCATTGAGATACAAAAATTAAATAAAAATCTTAAATCTAAGGAAAAGAAAGTTGATAGATCTTATCACAAAGAAGAAAGTTAATGTTAAATTCCCCAGTTACTTATGACTAAGATAAATATGCAAAAATTCAATAAATGTAAGAAAAAAAACGATAAATACTCAATGAGCTAATCTCAAGCTCTTCAATTGCTCTGAGGAAAGAGATAGTACTACTTAAAACTCAATTCTAAGAAAGTTTTCTCAAATTGTTCTGTATCACACCTTTTGTCATGACAACCAAAATAATCTTACGTATCAAAGCTCTTTTCTACTTACAGTTGCGTAGTTTCAGACACCTGCAGACTTGTGATCACTTTTAATCCAAATTCATGCACAAAACACTTTTGTGTTAAACAGGCCATAAAAAAAACATTTCACTTATCACATTGAAGCACAGAAAACACACCTGAAGATAATCCGGATCGATTAGTGAGTGAGTCCACTGGAGGTCTCAAAGTGTCCCCACTAAGTTCAACAGAAGATTTCAAATATGTAGTTGTCTTCCTCTCTCAATGTCGGGTTCCTAATCATGCCAGTCGCTTGAAGAAAATCTCGTTACTTGCTTCCATCCGCTCTGAAGAATGTCGGGGTTCCAATTTCCAATTTCTTGATTCCAATTACGAATGATGACTCTTTAGCATACCAATTGCATCCAGGTTCCATTTACAAATACTTAGGGATCGTTTCTCATAAGTTCCACTTTAAAATAGTTGGTCGGGGGTTTGTCCATATTTAAACACTTAATCGGGGGTTTGTCCATATTTAATCCACTTAATCAGGAGTTTGTCCATATTTAATCCACTTAATCGGGGTTTGTCCAAAAATTGAAAGAAGAAACTAATCTCATTACTTAACTGACTGTGAATTCACACAGCAGCCCTTTTCATTCATATTGTTCTCTTCCAATCTCCATCAAACCCTTATTGGACTACTACTTAATTAGTCCCTCTTTTAATAAATCCATGATGAGCCCGCACGAGCCTTGATTTCGGGAGGAGAGGCCACCAGATCGCTTCGACGGGCTGCGGGAGTTTCACAGCCGCCTTGGCGCATCTCGGCTGACCTTCCCCCCGCAATCGACCAGGGCAGAGAGCCCTTAGCCTCCCCCTGTCCACTGACTCGGCAGAACTCATAAAGTTTCACTTTCCCACGAGCTATTTATACTCAACTCGCATCCGGTCTCCCTTTCCTATTCTCATTTTATAAAATTCCAAAGTGATCAAACTCAAAAAACAACAATGATTTCAAATACCACATGAAATCCGTGACACAAACTATCTCTTAATAAATTCAGTATTCCTATTTATCAAAGAATCCAATGACCAATATCGTCTATATCTATTTAAATTCCCAAAGAACGTCTCTTCCTGCCATAGCACCACCCTACCTGCTATTTCACAATTGTGGGCCTTCGATTTATATCCAAAATTATAATCTAGAATTCTATCAACACAATAGATCCCTACAACAAAAACAATTATATGACCTTAATCCCACTGAAAATCCGAATAATACCTGCTATTATTCCTGTGACCAAGTTTCTCATAAAATGAATGCGTTACTTAACACGTGATAACGTCACATAGGTTAATTTTTATACTTGATCTAAGGGGGGTCTCAAGGTTTTACCAAAGAAGCCTTTGGGCCACACGACCTTTCTGCCCTATTATTTCTTAGTTTCTTATTGCTAGTCGTAGGTCGTTAGGGAAGAGTCCTACCCACAGGATTCGTGCTTAAATGATAGTTTTGATGAGTTTAAGCCCCTTTCTATTGATTTTCGTCCTTCTGTTATAAAGTATTTTTGTAACAGTTATTTGAAGAAAATTTAAACATTTTAATTGATACATAATTACTTTACAATAGAATTGGTCGGCGGCCATGGAGAGAAATCGTGCGAGAAGGAGACGTTACCGTCCCGTTGCGGTTCTGCTGATTCATCACGAGATCGCCCCGATGATGCCCCCCTCGTCGCCGTCTCCTTTCTCAGTGGATCCTACTGTCGTCATTTTTCTTCGCTGTGGTTGCTCGGTCGCCGTCATCATCGCTGCTGGCAGCTTGTTGGTGGGTAGGCGCGTATTTCTAACTCTCTCTTCTCATAAAATCATTGAATATAGGGCAATAACAATAATAATACCATTTCTTTCTGTCCAATTCTAGTTACTTTTCATAAATATACTAATTGACGATCTGTACGTCGCTTCTGTTCTCTTACTCAAAAACTGCAATGCTACTTTCGTACGCTAATTCGTCACCTGGTCATCGATGTGGATAAACAACAACTCTATCGAAGTTCATTAACTACTCTCGAAGTTCTACAACAACTGACAATAACAACTGACGATTCTTGATAGATCTTTGGAAGGAACACTAACTCCACCTTTCTCATAACCGTCCTCTTCGTTTTTCTTTGAGTCAACGTCTGGATTATCTGAACTTTCATCTGACAGTGGGTCGCTGCTTCCCCTTCGCCTTCTCATTTTCTTAACATTTAATTGTAAGCAAATCTGGGTTTCCGGCAGAGATCAAATTCTACCTAAGCCTTGAAAACATTGTTATGATCTATAATCTATTGTCTTGACAAACTGAATGTTTTAAATTAATCTTGTAAAATAATGTGTTTTTTAATGTTCGCTTTCCAAATAATCGTTCCAATAAACTCCTCTTAATTTTTAATTGTTCATCTTTGATCTGCTCCTTCCAATTTTCCAAAATCTAATAAAAATCTTAAAAATATTTATCTCACTACATTTTATCTAATTGAATAATTCATCTTCATATTTCGTTTTATTTTCGATGTTTTTACCGTAGCACTAATCCATTAAAATTGATGTGACAGGATTTAAATTGTTCCATATTCTTTTTTGCACAGAGTCGTTAAAATTCTAAATAAACAAGGGCTAGGCCGCACAACAGAGCCAAGTGCTATTCTTTGTCAAAGACCAGGGGGCACAGTTACTATGGTCTATAGAAATACAATGGTCATCCCACTCCATTGTTAGATTTTGAAACAATCCATGGGACAATTGTACGAGGGGCGTTCAAATGTGACATGGGCTTTATTTTTTATAAAATCAGGAAACTACAAAAAACACACACACGCATCAGTTATTTCTCAAAGAACTCTTCTTGCTTCTCTACACATTTTTTCCAGTGTTCTGGGAGAAATCTTCAGGCTGATGTCGAAACCACATCAGGACAGTCTTTTTCATTTCCTCATTGGAGCCGAACCTCTGCCCTCCCAAGAGCTCTTTCAATGGTCCAGAAAGGTGATAGTCGTAAGGGGAGAGATCCAGGCTGTATGAAGGATGTGTTAAGATGTCCCATTTGAGTTGCGTCAGTGTGTCCATAGTCAGTTTAGCTATGTGTGCTCTGGCATTTTCTTGCAGAAAGCAAACTGTAACGTGTAAAAACAGAGTAATAAAAGGTTCACGCAGTGGAATTAAGAATTTTGCACGTTAACAGGGTAAGGTTGTATTAAATAAAGTTTATTATAAGAAGATCCAATAACAAAGTAAATATATATAATTAAATTGGGTAGGTATAAGTAAAGAGCTAAAATTCTAACTCTAAAAAAATAGATTGATTGATAAACTACAATGAATAACTTTGAAGTCGAAATCTACAACAAAGCTGAATACTCAAAATGAAGATTATAGCACAAAAATTACATGCTTGAAAACTTACGGACTAAAATTGAGCAAATACAAATAAGCTATTGAACTTCAAAAACTAAAGAACATCCGCACAATATAACTCTTACAAAAGATAACACCGAACTAAACGGCTTTTTCGAGAACACATTAATTAAATATCTTGAAGAATTCCAAAAGACAAAACTTACTCAAGTAAAGAATAATACACAAAACGAGAAAACCTATTACGACTCTTACTCACTAAGGCATTTAATACGACTAAATCAAAACTTATCCTAGTCACAAGTCGTCATAAATTACTTAGTTTAAACATACAATTAATTACATGAAAACATGGCAGTATGCTTTTCGAGTAATGTAATTTAACATAAGCATATGGCGTGGTCTCTCAAAACAACTATGCCTAAAAACGGGCGTTAAATTCAACCTAATTGATGAGTTTAATTGGCAATGAATAAAGTATCATAAACACCAATTGCTTATTAAAGTCCAAGTCCGAGGAATTAATAACTTCAAAGTCCAGACTAATTATTTGAGGATATTTCAGTAGAAGATCTTACAAACAATTTCAGACAGTTTAAATGGAACAAATGTAAAAGTTCACATAATTAAAGTTCATTCCAAGCGCACAGAATTCTACTGAATAAAATACATAAGAAAACAAAACACTTGGCTCACTACTCAAATAGAAATAATCGTGAAGTAACTTCTACGATAAAGAAGGCTTATCTTAAACATTTGCAAACACGTAACCAAACGCGTGCTTGCCAGGAGGGCTGGTCACTAAAAGTAAGAGAAAATATAATTACGGACCAGAATTGAAACATTAACATATAGGCATTGAAAAATATTTAACTTTTCCCGCCAACTCTAAGTCACAAACAACGGACGTTAATTAAACCACATTATTTCCACGTTAACATCTTGGACCTGAATTTCGACGCACTCCCACTTCTACTTATTCAGGCTAAATATGTAAACCCGTACTGGGTTGAGAGATAGGCGTTCAGCCCAGCTGGAAAGAAGCCTCTAACTGTTGAACGCCCGTCGCACTCTCTTCCATGCAAATCGCTTAACACGGGTGACCAGGCACAAGGGTTAACGCACGATAACGAAAAGGAACTTACGGTCGCAGTTGTCGAAACGGCGAGCGTACGATACAGCAACAAACTCACGGTTGCTCCACATAAACCCGAGCTCGTTGGCTCGTTTTTGCCGCCGGAGTCGCTCGTCGGTGGAAACGCCGCCTGCGGTGCTTCTCCGCCGTACACACCTTGCTTCAGCATAGGAAACGGACGACTCGCCACGTCGTCGCTTCTATCAGGCTGAGGGTCATGACGTTCCCATCTATCGCGGGCGACAGCGTAGAGCCCTTTCTTCTCCGGTGTCGAGCAGATATTTTTTTGATGTTTGCCTTCTGAAGTTCGGGTCGCTTCTCCCTTTACCGACGAAACCTCCCGCCAAGAAAACTTCGGTTTGACGTCACCGAGCTTCGTCTGGTCTCTATTGGCTCTTCCGTGGTGGATGGTATGACGACACTGTCTGCCCCGCTCCTCCCCCGCCTTCGAACGGGTGAACACTCGTGAGCGGTGATAACAGCCAGTGTCGCCGGAAATCACTTGTGGAATCGATTTCCGTGACACAAACACCACTGGTAAGAAGTCCTGGTCGCTATTTCTTTCGTGCCGACTTCAGGGACGTCCTCAAAATGTCACTGTAGTAGGGTGCATTTATGGTTCGACGTTCTTCCAGAATACCGACATGAATGATACCCTTAATGTCCCAGAATACAGTCGCCATCACTTTCGTTGCCGACGGTGTCATCTTAAATTTCTTGGGTCGTGGTGAGTCGGTGTGTCGCCACTCCATGCTCGCACGCCTGCTTTCAGGATTACGCTGATGAATCCATGTCTCATCGGTGGTCACAACACGCTTTAGGAAACTGTCACCTTCCCTGTCATATCGCTGCAGCAGCATGGAACAGATTTCCACCCGCGTGGTTTTGTGATCCTCGGAGAGTTTAGGGATCCATCTGGTACAGACCCTTGTTGAATTTCAGCTTATAGTGGATGATGGTCTCCACACTTCCAGTGCTGATTTTCGGACATGAATCCGCCTGTTGTTCCTCATCAGATTATTTGTTCGTGCGATGATTCCATCATTGACAGCAGTTTCATTGTCGGTGGATTCTCGCCCTCCTTCAAACTTCTGGGACCAAGCAAACACGGATGATCGAGACAAACATGTCTCGCTCAACTGTCTTTGAAGTCTCTGATGAATTTCAAATGCTTTCACACCTTCATTGTGCAGAAACTCTTGAGTACTCGTTGTTTCACTTTGTTCGGCACACATCGCTGTCCGCTATTTTGTTTAAACAACCAGTCGGTTGTCATGGCAACTGGATGAGTGATGCTTCATTTGCATGACAGGCGGTAGTTGCCCTCCCATCGATGAAAGTTTTGATTTTTACAACAATGAAATTTACAAAAAATAAAATCCAGATCAACTTTGAATGCCCCTCGTAATTCATGGGAATGCAAGTACGAATTCAAATCTCATCCTCGATAAATTTTTTTCTTCCAGAATTCTTTTTAATAAGTAAAAATTTATCTTTGCAATACTAATATACAGTCTTGGAATTCGTTATGCATCATTCATTTGGCATTTCTCGTGCTTGCTACTGCTCCATCAACACCTCCTAGAAAGAAAGCCTGCGCACTGAAACGTCATACATTGTTACATGATCATAAGAAGTTATAATTTAGGGCTCATTATTGATAAAAATCAATGAAGTATAATAAAGAGACCCCGAAACCTGCCGCCATACTTGAAGCCAGTTGGGAAGCTTCGCCTCCCGGAGCCGTCATGATCGAAAGTGAGTGAAGGTGATGCAAAACACATGGCTAACATGAGGGTAGCTAATTAATAATTCTTTCACACGCCGATCACGGAGTGATAAGTTTATCTTGTCGTTAACTGTATATTTTAAGTATTTTATTATACAGGGTGTTTCAAAATTATGTACAATAAATTTAGTGACATATTCTTCAGGTCAAAAGAAGACGAAAATGTTCTATAGCACTTTGTCCGGAAACGATTTATTTACGCGATACAGCCAACTAAACCCGTGGCTCCAAATTACAGGAAATGTTCACGGAGAAACGCTCTTGATGCGCTCGAGCTCTGGTAACATGCGGGTTAGCATCTGCCCAATGGTGCTGGTTGTGAGAATTTACGATTCCTGTCCGGGTGAAGGTTGCTTCGTCCGTGAAAAGTATCTGGCTGAGACAACTAGGGTCTGCAGCATGACGACATTGTATCCATTGGCAAAATCGTTGTCGGTGTGGATAGTCCGTTGGGTTCAGTGCCTGAACCAGTGGTGTGGATGCAAAAGCTGACGGTGAAGAATGCGCCAAACAGATGAATGCGGAATGTGTACCATGGAAGAAATACGACGGGTGCTTGTCTGTGGTTCATCATGTATGATGTCAATTATCACATCCTCCTCATCCGGAGAATGTGCTACAGGCCGCCCTTGTCCTGTTTGACGGCCAAAGGAACCACGCTCCCTCAAATGTCTGTCGACAGATACAAATGTTCGGTTATTTGGCAAACGTCTATTCGGAAAGCGTTCTTGGTAGAGTCTTCTTGCTTCCACAGCATTTCCGTCCGCAAGACCATACATTAGGTGCATGTCAGTGTATTCTGCACTGGAATACGTGTACATGACTTTTTTTTACGTAAATCGTAATGCGTATGTCAAAGCAGGCAAACGTTCTGAAATTGATATTCCTAGTGGATGTACAGTAATGGAAACAACCGTACACAACTAATGGAACAACCCTAAAGTAGGTTTAAATGGAACAAACCACTCAACCTAGTGTTGGGTCGAAACGCTGGAACTGCTAAAATATCGTCCGCTAACTACGGTGCTTCCCTACTCTATCATATTGGATTACTCGCAAACAAATCGTTTCCAGACAAAGTGCTATAGAACATTTTCGTCTTCTTTTGACCTGAAGAATATGTCACTAAATTTATTGTACATAATTTTGAAACACCCTGTATTTTACTAACAATTTTTCGATCATGGTTTCAATTTCAATTTCGTTTCGTTCACCTTTTAGTTACGTTTTTGATTTCAGTTACGTATTTTTGATTTATGCTAGTGGAAAGTGATTCGTGATCCTTTTTCGTTTCCATTTGTGGAACAACTTTGAGGAATGGTTATGAATTAATTATTGTACGGGCCCAAAACCGCCAAAAACTAAGCAGCCAGAAAACTAACTGCTCCTCGGCTCACTCCTGCCCAGAACTGTTATGGTTTCAATTGGCTTCACTTTGGTGGCGCTGTTAACAATAGGATTCGGAATCTATCTTTTATATACGTCATTGTAGAAATATTATTAACAATAACGTCTTAGGATGATGTAACAATATATGACGTTTCAGTGCGCATGCTTTCTTTCTAGGAGATGTTGGCTGCAGACCATAGACTAAGGCCAACACCACCTCTACCGAAGCCGACGCGATATAATCAAGCCGTAGCGCTGACTTTGTGACATCATGCAAACAGATGGATTTTGTGACGTCTTGCAAAAATAAATTTAAGATCAAAATAAGGATATTTAAAATTTAAAGTAGAATGATTTATTTAAACAGTAAATGACCCATTTTTGGCATTAATGCATTTTATTCTACTGTATTTATTTAGTTATCTAAAATACAAAATACATATTTAAAATACGTCACGAAAACCGATGGGATTTCAACAATGCCAAGTGATGTAGTGCCATGGCTTTGCGGGGCCGACGATAGAACGGGCCCCAGCGCGGAAAAGTCACCTGACCATCTTAGTCCGGCCAACAATCCAATCTTCATTGTTTCCGACAAACGAAAAAGTACTGATTGTTAAAATTCAAGATGAAAACAAAGAAGATTACATTGTTACTCGGACTAAGATGATCAGGTGACTTTTCCGCGCTGGGGCCCGTTATTTCGTTGGCCCCGATGGCTTTGTATCAGAGACAAATGAAAGTAAAAGACTGGCAGTGACCTGCCCTCTAGTGGTGCCTTCGCGCCGCCATATTGGGACTGGCAAGAAACAGCTGATCGCCCGAGGCAATGCATGTGAATCAATCGGTTTTGTTTGGTTTGTTTGGTATTAACGTCCTTTTCAACTTCTATGGTTATTTCAGGACAGGGTTATAGCGGCAAATTTTGCCTTGCATGGGTTCTTTAACGTGCAGCCGGCAAACGACTGCACGGGACCAACATCTTTACTTCCCTTCCGAAGGAAGTGCGTGATCTCAGGATTTTCTCCCTGAAAAAATCCTCGTCGTCCTCGGCCGGAGTCGAATCCGCGTCCTCGGGCAGAGAGGCGATAACGCAACGACTGAGCTACCGAGGCCGATGTGAAACAATCGCAAACATTTGCTTATTACAATATGTGGATTAATAAATTGATTATTTTATTGGGTTGAAAACTTTAAAAGTTCCACCACTCTCTCAATGCCTCTGTCTCCTAAACGGTTGAATCAATTGAAAGTGAAAAAAACACCAAGAATAAAACATTTCTCAAATGTTGCGTACAATATGAAAATACCATTAAAAATAGAAGTTCTTCTTTCAGATTTCAAAGTTACCCCGCCCCTCCTCCTCTCACAAAGGGGGAGGGGGCTAATTTTTCGGCTAATGAATTTCCCCCGCGAAGTAATTCACTTTTGATTTCGGACATTTTTTCGTATGATGCTTTGCTTTCGAGATATTTCCATGTCTACAATTAAATGGACCACCCTGTATTATTATTAATTATATTAATTCAAAATTACTTTTCGAAAAACTACCTAAAACGCAGGAAGCAAGAATACTCGTTACGAAAAAACATAAAATTTGATAAACCTCAGATTTTCAATAATTATGGAAAACGAGAAACACAATTCTATATCCCAGACCTATTTAATGAGACACCAGAATGGATACTTAAGTTAACATCCTTTAATTTGATTAAATCAAGTTTTTTACATTGGAAGAACGCAAAAATAATTTGAATATAATGTAAACTCAGATTTGGATATAAGAACATTCATGAAAAATGTTTTGGTAGATAATTATTATTAAATATTTATGTATTATTATTTTGTATTATTATTTTGTATTATTATTTTGTATTATTTGTTTGTATTATTCTTTTGTATTGAAAATTTATAATAAATTCTAGGAAGAGATCTTACTTTTTGTAATTTTTGACGATTTAAAAATGTCTATGTATTTTAGTTTGATTTATATATCTTGTTTATTAATTTCCCATCATTCCATACAAGCCCTAATGGGGCTTTGGAACATGGGTGACTACTGTTTTGTATGTATTGGTAAATGCACCGAGTAATTTTATATTTTATACATTGTAAATTTTATATTTTCAATAATTTTTAATTTGAATTTGATTTGAATTTGAATTTGATTTTGAATTGCAATAATAGCAACTTTTTAACCATTATAATCAAAAAAGGGATAAACTTTAAATAAAAATACAGTGAGAGAAGCAATTTGGATCTCTAAATCTTGATTAGGGGAATTGGAATTTAATGTGCACAAAGGCGTCCACCTGCAAGACATGGAAACCAGCTTTCTTTAATTTACAGCGTGGAATAAAATTATTAGTATTTTTATTTCATGTTTGATATATTACTCAATATGAGTTTTGGTGAAGTGTTGGACATCGTCTGTACTCAGAGTGTCGACAACGCGATACCAAACTGTTCGCCTTTATGCGAGTTGGTAAAGTTTGAAAAATACACCGGACCTACACTTTATGATTGGTCAATTCCCATTTCCCCCGTTCTCTTTAACTTCAAATGTGGCATGCACACGAAAACAAAGTCTACTTCATGTTGCATATGCCATATCAATTCACAAATCACAAAGCATGTCGCTTCAAAAAGCGTGTATTGATATCGGCAAGTTGGACTTTGCTGCGGGAATGTCGTATGCGGCTTTTTCACGGGTCAAGTCATTGGTAGGCATATTGATTGTGAAAGAAGTCGATAAACACCAACAAACAACTGGAAAACAAACGACGAGAATATCATCGTTGTTTGTCGTTGTGTAATTGACTTGGAAAGCATTGATAAACGCCTATTCCGTTTCAAATAAACATCTTCAATCCAATATAAGCGGCGTGGAAGTGGACTAAGGTTTTGTTAGTTTGCCCTTAACTCATTTACCTGAATTTACACTGATAGTTACATTTTATGGTTCAATCAGTAAGTCAATTAAAATGAACATACACCTTCATTTCGATTTAATGAAATATTCCAAACGATGTTGATTTTCCAAGTTTCAGGTTCAAATCTCACAAAACTTTAGAGTTTTATAATTGGCGGCATAAATCGATTTATTGTCTCTTATTTCGTCATTATCCCCAAGAAATATGAATAAGATAACTCTTTTTTTCTGCCTGTCACGCCTTTTTGATTGCAATCTTGTCGTTTCAAATTAATGGAATACTCCGTTTCCATTTCCATACCTCTTGAAAAGTTCTAAAACGTTGTTGTACGTATTGTGCTGTTCGTTTTCAGTACGTATACACATTGCTTCCTTCAATGGCGAAGAAACGTGATCTTTCACAGAAAGAGAAAGAGCATATTGTTGGAATGCATTTGGCTGGAAAAACCCAGGTCCAAATAGTATTTTAGAATGAATTTATTCAAAGTGATGTTTCAAAAATTATTAAAAACTTTAATAACTACAGTATAAGCCAACTAAAGCTAATGGAAGAAATGTGGCCGAAAACGGAAG
>JAHWFO010001617.1:100224-126555 GCA_023313115.1 Rhysida immarginata | reverse complement strand
GGAAGAAAACACGGCGAGACAACCAGACATTGAAGAATCTGGCAATAAACAACAGATTCAAAAATGTCGTGGATCTGAGGAAGTTGTGGGACTCAAGAATCCGGTACCACTACATGGAGAAGATTGAGAGAATTCGGATTTCGGTCGCGTGCGTCAAATATCAAGC
Source organism: Rhysida immarginata (assembly GCA_023313115.1). Taxonomy (NCBI): domain Eukaryota; kingdom Metazoa; phylum Arthropoda; class Chilopoda; order Scolopendromorpha; family Scolopendridae; genus Rhysida; species Rhysida immarginata. Next base: position 126,389 of record JAHWFO010001617.1, on the reverse strand, counting down.
CTCATCTAATTGCTGCACAAAAGAAGAGATATGAATGGGCGAAAGAGCGACGGCATTGGACTTATGATGACTGGAGAAGAGTGATCTTTTTCGGATGAATCGAAGTTCCCTATGATGTTTGGTGATCAAAGGCCACGTGTTTTGGCGCAGAAAGGATGAAAGTACCCATGCATCTAGCCTGAAACGTTCAGTGAAATATTCGGCATGTGTAATGGTGTGGGGTGGCATGAGTGCTAATGATGTTGATGAACTATTTTATCAACTCAAACGTGAATTCCGAGTCCTCTAAAGCAATCTTGGAGACATTGCTTATTCCAGCAGGAGTCCTATAAAGATGTTTCCTGATGACGATTACATCTTCCAACAGGATTTGGCCCCCGCCCACGCATCCAGATCAACCAAGGAATGGTTGGAAAGCCATCAGATGACAGTGTTGAAGTGGCCAGGCAACTCGCCTGACCTCAACCTCATTGAAAAACTTTGGGCAATAGTGAAAAAGAGCATTGCTGCTGACTGACCTGGCACTAGAGACGCATATAAAGCTTGCTGATGATAATCTGGGACACGATTTCTCCTACGCAGTGGAAGTTACTAATTCAATCAATGCCTAGAAGAGTGAAGGCTGTATATGAAGCCAAAGGTGGTCCAACAGCCTATCAATAAATGGCAAGTTTTTCAGGGGAGGTAAAATTTTTGTTTTTTTTCATGTTGGGTGTTCCATGTAAGTTTACAAACACCTTCAATAAATTTGTGAAATGATTTTTGCAATATTCCATTAATTTGAAACGACCACTTTGCATTCAAAAAAGGGTGACAGGCAGAAAAAGTGAGTTATCTTAATCATATTTATTAGGGATAATGCGGAAATAAGAGGCAATAAATTGATTCATGCCGCAAGTTATAAAACTTAAAAATTTTGGTAAGATTGCCTTCCTATCTTTTTCTTTCGCTTACTTCCTTCTCCCCCTCCATTGCTCTTCCAAGTGGGATCGCCGATTTTTTTCTTGTCCTGCTCCGTCGACGCTCGGCGATCTGACAGTAGAGGTGGTGTTGCCTCAGTGGACCAACCAAAACCAAACTATATGGTGAAGTAGGACATGCCTATGGTAAGCTATATTGCGAATTTTAACCTTCTATGTTAAAAAATGTAGAAGTGGACAGATGGTAGACAGACGGACACTGTAAAACCAATAAGTAGCTACATTCTTCCGCTGTTTAACAATCGTCACCTAAAAACCCGGTTCAAAACTAGGACATGTCCGGAGAAACCCGGACGTTTGGTAACCCTAATAAGACACACTCTCTATCTTTGTTTTCATCGATAATATTGGGTTCAAAACTTTAAAAGTTCCACAATTTCAGGGCCTCTATCTCTTAAAAGGTTGGATCAATTGAAAAAACACCAAGAATAAAACATTTCTCGAATATTGTCTACAATCTGAATATACCATTAAAAATAGAGGTTCCTATTTAAGATTTCAAAGTTACCCCCCGCCCCGCCCCCCTCACAAGAGGGGGGGGAGTAATTTTTTAGCTAATGTATTTCCCCCGCGAAGTAATTAAGTTTTGGTTTTGGACATTTTTTCGTACTATGCTTTGTTTTCGAGATATTTCCATTCTACATTTACATGGAGCACCCTGTATATTGTAAAAATGCATAACTCATTGCAGACAGCATAATTTTGTGGCTATTATATCTCTTCTCCATTAATAATGAAATAATAAGGTAACCTTTATTTATTGATTTTCTTTTGATAATAATAACTATTTATTTATAAGTTAATTAATTATTAAGAAATAATTATTCATAAATGTTATTTATTTATTAATTTTAATTATTTATTTGTTTTGTAAATAAATAATTATTATAATTAACATGAATTAACAATTAAATTAAGAATAATAAATAATCAAAGAAAACTAAAAATCAACAATTTATGTCTGATGACATTTATTATTTATTATTTTCAATTTGACTATCAAAATATTGTAATTTCTTAGAATTTATATAATTTAAAGAGAAATAATTAATAAATCGTTGGGGGAGGCCTGATGGGCTTCCACTGAACATACAACTTTCAGGGAAGTTAAGCAACACCAGGCACGGCTAGTCACTGGATGGGCGGCCATCAGTGAGCTACGATCTTCACCCCCCCGGCTGCTGCGACCATCTTACAGCAGTCGTTAATCCAGGGACCCACACTCGTCGGCCTCTGGCCATACAGTCTCTGGATGGACGTATTGGATTATAATCAATAAATAAAATAATTTTTATATCTCTTTCTAACGTTACATTAAAAAAAGTAACCTTGTTCCAATGGGGAAAAAAATTCATTTTCGTGTTTTCAGTTTATTTTTTTTTCTAATAATTAAAGTGGACTTTTGTCTTCCGTTTATTGAATCACGCAGCTAATTCGAAAATTTTTACTGCCACCACAGCAAATATTTTTCGTTTTTGCTACACTAATCTATGATGGGACGACACAACATGGCTCCCAAGCCTCTCATGCCCGCACTCTGATCATAAAGGCACTATAAACGATACCTGTGAATCAGCAGTCTTTGATCATCCTCGCCGGTCGTAAATAACACCACTTTGGATGAGGTGATGACGTCAAAATGACGTTTATCCTCACTGCCTCAATGCCGCGTCTCTTCTATACCGTATTTAAAGAGCATTAAAGTTCTGATAGTAACTTGTTTTTCAGTTCTATTAGTTTAAATAATTGAGCACAGAAAATTGTGTAGGGAATATATCGGCAGGACTTCGTGATATCGAAACATTCATGTCAAACCATAAAACAGAATGATGAAAAAATTCATCGTTCGTAAAAATCATTTCATTTTATTGAAAATTGGCGATATTGCAGTCATTGCAGAGTAACATTTACCGAAGAACCAAGAAACAAAAACCCTGCAAGAATTAGAAAACAAACGTGTAAACCAAGCATTCGTTTAGAATTTACCGAGCTGGAGAAGAAAATGAATTAGATTGTTTTTTTGTTTGTTTTTTTCCCTGATATTATTTTATTACTGTCATTGAATACAGATGAAGACCGTGGGCACACGTTATCTGGGCAACTTCTAACGCATAAAATCACATTGACAACCAATGCAGAATTTCCCGAATTAATGTATGGTTTGGCCAGATCTTTCACTTTCTATTTACTCAAATAATTTTATTAACGTCTAGAGAACTTCAAAAGATGGGTATTAATTTGTATGCAATATGTATATTAATGCTAACTTTTGAGAAATTAACATCGAACATTATCATAGGTGATGAATTTCATCTTTGTAATGCTGTCAACGAATTAAAAGGTCGATGGCGAACATTAGTGAACGAAGAATATAAAAGAAGACAAAGTTGAACTGTCTGTTCCTTCTCTATCTCCCGTCCAAGCAGCACCTCCTAAAGAGAAAGCCTCTGCACGGAAACGTCATACATAGTTACATCATCATAGTAGTGCATTGTTATTCGTATTTCTACCAATAATAAGCCCTGAATTTGCTCTACTATGATGATGTAACAATGTATGACGGTTTCCGTGCAGAGGTTTTCTCTTTAGGAGGTGTTGGTCCAAGCCACTTAAATTCAACAAAGCTTGGATGCACCGCGCAAAGCCTACTCGCGCGACAACAATATTTTCGCTGCGTGCACGCGGCTTTTAAATTAATGAAGAAATTAATTTAAAAAAGGCTAAGCCTAAATAGAACGTAAGGGAAGAATAACCCTAACTATGGCTAAAATAATTTTATTATATATAATTTTCTTTAAAAAAAAAATACAGAAACATTACAATGAAAAAAAAAAAATACTGTAGTCATTTCAATTGTTGTAGGAGTCCTTGGGGAAATACCGAAAGGGCTACCTAAATACCTTGAAATTTTGAACTCACCTGGTTTAAACACACTCGACTTGTAAAATTACACCTATCCAGATTTGCCACAAAAATAATAATAATATTTCCTATCGTAGAGGGAACAAACCAACCGTCATATGCAGTTGCAAAATACTCACCCAGACAGACTATTTATACAGACATAACCAGGTAGCCAACATGAACAAATTGAAGGTAATAAACGCTCCATAGTAAAATTGAAGGTATCGGGACAAAAAAAAAAAGAGCTAACCTTTATTTCTTCAATTTTAAGCTAGAGAGAAAAGAAAGTTTGTTTAAATCCATAAATCTGGAATTAAATAATACATAACCAAGTAAATATATCCAAATCTAAGATAAGTCAACACACTACATTTTTATATTTTTTAATTATTCCATGAATTTTTCAAATAATATATAGACTTAATGGGTGAGCACTATTCTGCTCCGATTTATTTTAAATTGTAACACTTGACTGCATGTGAGTTTTCACGTTTTTATTTTGAATCTCGGACACATTAGATATTATAATATAATACAGTATAACAATTAGGTCATTCAAGTAATAGTGACTCCTGGGAGTCTCATAGGATTTTTATAACATATAGAAACAAACAATTTTTACTATATGGTGCTTCAATTTTTAAAACCGTACCTCAATGTCACTCTGGTGCACATCTATTGCTTATCAAAATCACCAAGATCCCAATAAGTATTGAATATTTTCTTCACTTTTAAATATTTCATGAGAGTACCAGTTTGACGAGGAGGAACTGTTAGTCCTTTAATTGTATTATACTCCATTCCTTTACTTCTACGGATCTTTATTTTTTTGGTGGTAGATTATTCTTCCGTTTCTTGGAAGAAGTCTTCCGAAGGCTACGGAGCGGCGATCTGTTGTTACTTGGAATAGAAATATTACCTTGAAACCATGAACTCCCTGGAGCAGAAACAGCAGCTTCATGTTTTTTCTAACTCTAATAAAACATGTAAAATGTATATAATAATAATAATAATAATAATAATAATAATAATAATAATAATAATAATGAGTTTTTGCATTATTTATGGTAAGATCAGTCCTGCATATATCATGACTCACAAATGAGCATTTGTAAAGGGCAAAAAATGCAATCCCACAAACAAACAAACATGCAAATCCTCTCTTTCCTGTCCATTAAATAATTAAATAAAAATGCACATGCCATTCAATAGTATGTTGTTAATTATAGAATAAACATATATGAAATATAATTTCCGTATGAGCAATGGAAAAAAAAATCCTAACGCTCAAAACTTTGAAAAAAGATGCAACACATGGAAGGAGTGGGTCAATTTTAATGAAATTGCACAAGAGAATAAGTTTCAACACCTTATGTGCACAGGATCCTGGTACAGACTATCCCAAAAATCCCTCCACTGGAAGAATGGTTCATCCCTAATTTACATTAAATCATCAATCTGGCATCTGAATTGTAATAGACTAGAGTAGTCTCAATACCTGCCAACCCCCGCAACTGACTGAGTTCGACAGAGGTCGGATTGTGGACTTCGAGAGGCTGGATTCTCGTATCGGCAAATCACGCCCCACATTGGACGTAATGTTTTTGTGGTGGCAGGATGTCGGCAATATTGGTTTAACCTGGTTCCGGACGCCCAAGTTTGTAATGGAAGTACTGAACACCCGCACAGCATCCACAGCAGACATAAGGGTCAAAGTAGCACCACCCGTATCATTCGCAACCGTTTATTTGCAGTAGAACTGCAGTCACGTGTCCCTCTAGCCAGACTACCATTTCTGCATGAACATAGTTCTGTGCGTTTGCAGTGGTTTCGCGAAAGAGGTGACTGGCGAACTGATAGAAGATCTGGTGTCTTCAGTGATGGAAGCAGATTCTGCCTGAACACCCGCGATAGACGACAACGTGTACGACGAAGACCAGGAGAAAGGCATCTTCCACAGTACATTCGTCTATGGAACACAGGTCCAACACCTGGCATAATGATGTGGAGTGCTTCGGTTAGAACTCGCGCTCATCCTTGGTGCTTGTGAATGGAACATTAAACAGCGCAAGTTACGTCCAGGAGATTGTTGAACTTGTCCTCCTGCCTTTCTTGCAAAAGCAGGGTAATGTGCTGCTCTGGCAGGACAATGCACGCCCACACAATACACATATTACTATACGGGCTCTCCAGCATGGGACTCGACTGAGCATCTTTGGGACCAATTGAGCATCTATTAATATACGATCTCCCAGGGACCAATTGAGCATCTTTGGGACATGATAGGACGTACCGTACCAACCGTATTACTTGCATACAATTGCGTCAACAGGCTTTGGTCGCTTGGAACAATGATATCCAGCATATGTACGACCGTATGCATGCAAGAGTCGAGGCCTGTATTCATGCTCGTGGAGGGTATACGGCATATTAAGTTGTTCTATTGGGAAATTTGGGACACCCTGTACCAGGATTCTGTGGACATATAAACATTGAAATTTAAACCATATGTTTATCCCACCCACACAATGCTCTTGCGAAATTTCATTAAAATTGGCCCACTCCTTCCATGTATTGCATTTTTTGCCAACGGATAAATGGCAATGGTGATTTTAAATACAGGGTTTCCCAAAACTCCATGCCAAAACTTCCCAGAGAGGTATAGAGGATAAAGATGAACACTTTTCGTCAATCAGCCCATAGCCGACGAATACTTTGCGTCTGCGGTCAGCTGCGGTACATTGATTGTACGGGGACTTACAATTTCTGATCGAGAAACTTTAGTTATGCAAATTAAGGAATGAACCATTATTTGCACAATGTAAAGAACGTGTGACACTTAAGACAGCCTAACTAAACATAATGTCCTGTAGTAGAAGAAGAATTACGACAATTCAAAGAACCATCTAAAGAAAACTGTCTCTCTCTTCAATACCGGGTTCTAAACGTTCAATATCATTGTTGGATGTTACCGGCCTGATTTATCCAGTTGATAATAAGCGCCGAATAAGTGCTCAGCGTTTGATGGTTTGCAATTCGACATTATCCATCATACACCCGGTATTTCCCAACGAATTCGCTAATCCATGCAGCGACGTGGGATTTTGAGCATTTGCATTTGCAATTGTATTGTCTTGTTATACCGTAGAAATAAATGCACAGTTTGCAACTTCTATAGCTTTAACGTTAATTTCGACACCTTTAAACCGTTATTACTCTAGAAAGAAGCGTTTTCGACCCTATGTTCATATGACATTTACTGCTTGTTTCGGTCCTTTTTGTTTTCCATAAAATTTATATTAATATTTATTTATAATATTAATTTATATTAATTCTTTATATTTTACTTTATACTAATTTTTTTTATTTTATCTACTTTTCTTTTATATTTTATGAAGAAAAAATTTCCTTTTAATCTATCAATTTGAAAAATATTTATTTTTATTTCGACGTTCTAAAATGTAGATTGCTTTGCATTTGTTTTTACTTTGCATTGTTATGGTTCGGTTCATGGTAACAATGTCGCCATCACGTTCGTCTTTGCCTGCTCCACCAGCGTTCTTATTTTCTTCGTGCAAATCGTACTCATTGTTTTACGCACGTTCCACGTTTTGCTCGACTAGCAACCGAGAAGTCAAATTCCCTATCAGTTTACTTTTGCTCTAAGTTGCGTTAAGACATTCTTGGAGTGCAACAAGAAGCTCGACGATATGGACAAAGAGAATAACGATAAGGTAAAAGCAGATCTTATTGCTTTTGATTCATAAGCGAACGTAAAGGACAGTTTGCCAACAGACATATTGACTCCCTTGATCTCATTTATCTGGATTCATGATTTATTAGCAATTATTTTGAAATTTCGTGTATTGTTTAAGTTAATGATTTTAGCAATAGATTTAATATAACGGTAGGCCATTTAACTGCCAACATTCTCGATGGTTTCGATAAAATAGGGTTGCTGAGTATTGTCAGCTTTGAACGTTTGCTTATGCCGCATTGGTAGCACTTTTCGTCAGCTTCTTTCTGACTTTTGCTATGCTGGGAAGCCTGACTGTTTGCGCTTGGTTTACTTTTAATGAAACTTTACTGCGTCCACCGTATTTTCATATTCATGGCATAGATGTGTAATTCAGAATCTTTAAATTTTGACTTTAAAATTGCTGTTGAATTAGTGGAACTTCTAAAAATGAAATTTGGTTAATTTGCGGTTAATTGTCACGTGTTTTTTTTTTTTCGCATTTGTTCAATTCAATTGTTGCTCCGGCGTTTTTTCCTCCTGTAATCGGCCGAGGGGGAACCAATTGCCCCCTGTAACCAAACAGGTTGGGGTATGTATCATTAACTTGACCCCGGAGGCGTTCGAGTAACGGAAAACGGTGACCAATGAGCCTCATTGAGTGAGGCCCGAAGCGCCGAGAGTGATAAAAAAACGCCGGAGCAACAATTGGATTGAACAAATGCGAAACAAAAAACTCGTGGCAATTAACTGCATATTAATCTGAAATTTAATAAATTTTATTTGATGTCCCCCCCCCCCCCTTTAAATCGGGAAAATCGCCGTGTCTTTTGGAACGCGTTAAGTACACGTGTATAGCCATGGAAGTATTTTTATTCCATGAGCTAGGCCTCGTTTAGAATTGTGCGTTGACTTAGGCCTAACATTAGTCATTGAATTGAGTAGTTTAATATGCCGACTGAGCTGCTCTTGGATTACCATTAACAATTTCTCGAATTTATTAAATTATTAAAACTCAATTCAAAACTATTTTTTATAAAGCAATTTTCTGAAATATGTATTAAGTAGGATATGGCCTAGAATGTTAGTCAACAACGAAACCCCTTTTCCTTCCTAGGTAAATTTTCGGTATCTGCACAATCGCAACCGCGAGTCAAATCGCAACTTGACTAACGAACTGATATATACCCCAACCTATTTGGTTACAGGGGGCAGTTGGTTTCCCCCCGGCCGGTTACAGGAATCGCGACAATTCAATTTGCGGATTCAGTCATCGCGCGATTGTGCAGATACTGAAGATTAACCCCTTCCTATTATCAATTAGTCGAGCGACATTTTGCTGTAAGCATGGTTGAAATTGGACCAAAAGACCAATATGGACCTTAAAGCGCATGTCCTGTTTAGCTAATAACTATTTACAACGAAGGCAAATTCGGATACAACTTATTTTCAGCTAGTAAATTAACCTGCCTCTAATAATTTAACTATTTTTCTTTCTTTTCCAAGAACATGTAGTAATGAGCTTTAATCTAAAATTTCAGGCCCCAAAGGAAGACCAAACTGAGCAAACTGAACCTTTGGATGTGGAAGAAAATTTCGAAGATTTTCCTGAAGATGACAAATTGCCAGTCTTCTGTCTAGACAGTAGAATGACTTTTTCCGATTCTGAAGAGGAAAAGTATGTATGCCTGTATTGAAAATTCTATTGTTGATTCTAAATACTTAGAAGTGCATTAGATATAGTTTTTAGACTGTGTACATTGCGTTTATATTGTCCTGAGACTATTGAAGATTGCTCCCAATTTTTCAAAATTTGCTCGATATCAAACTTTAAAAAGTCGGATTCATTTGCAATAACACATTCACGTTATCATCCATTGATATTTGATAGTTGATAATGTTGATATAATTTTAATTCTGAGATTAAACAATCTGCACTCGTGAAAGCATTCGCATGTATTTAGTGAAACTACCCTAAATGCTTGATTCCAAATTTCATAGCTACAATTTTTAAATGGTTCATTTCCATTGTCTTAAGACGTTAAGATTCATTTTAATAAATATAGGGAGACTAACTTAAATGTAAATGCTTTCAAGTTGGCATTTTTCTTAAAAATAAGAATTCCATGGCCTAGACTCGAACCAGGGACTTTCAGATGATAGCACTGTTTCGCTATACAGGTTGATCGAAAAAGTCTATACCTTTCAAATTTCTTGACAGTATCGTAAATATAAAAATCTTTTTCCTGCCAACATATAGGAAGTCGTGGGTGGGCTATCTTTCCGATGACCTGATTATACAAATTAGGACATACAAAATTTCTCTTAACTGTAAAGGACAGGGACAATTTCCTAATTAAAAACTTGTTCCCGCGTTCAATTAAGAACATAAATAAAACAGCATCATAATCGGATGAATAGATCACTTCAAATGAAATTCTGTTGCTTTAGATAGTTCTGCTGACATTCTAAAGGAATACCGCCCAACATCGTCAACTGTTATGAAATGGAGTTCTACTGTCCTTGATAAAGTTGGAGGCTTTGCAGTACATAGCGCGAAAGAAAACTGAATTCCGACCGCTTTCGCCTTTTTATTCTTGGTTTTGTCAAAGATAAGAAAACCAGGAATTAAAGGCGAAACCGGTCGAAACTGAGTTTTCTTTCCGCTGTGGACTGCAAGGCCTCCATCAACGGGATCAATTGTTTTTGGGGTTGGTGGAAGAAATTTTGCTGAGTAGCTTCTGTATTTTAAATTTTTTACATTTGAGAAATCTCAACCTTTTCCCAAAAGTTTGTTTCAATTTTGTATGTCTAATTTGCATAACAGGTCATCGGAAAGTCGCCAACAGATAGTCCACTCATGAATAGATTTTTAAATTTTACAATAGTCATCAAGTAATTTGTGCGATATAGACTTTTCGACCGCCCTGTATAATTCTGAATTGCGAACAAGTAACCATGTCCACGGTGGCTTATAGCTTACAGAAACGAAGGTTTCTGATCTAGGTGTAGGCTGTGGATTTACATTTTAAGTTACATCTCATAAAAAATTACGAAATAATGGATAAAAAAAAAGCTCTTGAATTTTTTATTGCTTTTTTCTGCTGTAGTATCGACGATTGCTGGATTGACCGTCTGTACCATGTTCCTCAATATCGCTCTTGTTTCATAGTGCCAGGATATGAGTTTTTATATGATCCCATGAATTGTCCTCCTAAACGAGGTAAGTTCTATTCAGACAAGCCAGAAATGTAATTTTATCGCGGAACGCAGGCTGTCCGTATTTAGTGTCCACAAAAATAATTTTTAGCAGTAGTATTAATGAAGCAAGTTCACCTGTTTGTCTAAATTTGCTAAAATCAAACGTTCTCATGTCTCGTGAGAATTTTTTTGTAAAACTTCGAATCTTAAGTTATTAGACAGTTCTTTAGTTTGTATCGAAATGCACTTAATAGCTAAGCAAATTTCAGGAAGATGTTCTATAAGCGATGATTAAGTTATCGATCACAAGATTCCTTAATTTCAAACCATGCACTTAGAAGGGGATGAGTAACTTTTGTCAGTTCATTAAATTTAAGAACATAACATTTCCATTTTTTTTTTCTCTCCTGATCTTGTAACTTTTTTTTTCTTCATTTATTTGCAGAGATTGGGACTGACAAGGATCCTGAAAAAGAAAATGAACAAACTTCAGCCACCCCACTGGTCACAATCGAATGCAAGGACAAGGGTAACAGACGGAGGGCTTAATTTAAATTTTTAAAATTAGTGTTAACTCTTTAGTTTATGAAACTGTATCCATATCACTAAAACATTTGCTCTGCGTATTAAAATGATTCTTTGAATGTCAAAACAAACTTCTCTAGTGGAGAAAGGAGGGAGAATTAGTTCTCACATTAAACATTAAGGTATGTTATTTTAATTGTATAAAATAAATTTTAGGATTTCAAGTAGTTTTATAAAGCGAAGGGAGTTATTTTATATCTCCATAATTAATCTTTTCTCAAACTTCTCACGATATTTGTCTACAACCAGCTTCAAACTTGGGCCTTTTGCACTTTCAAGTTAGTTGAACGGAAATACTTCTTTTTCCTCCTAAGAGAATCATTGCTGTAACATTGTACTTTGATATACTATATCCTAGTTTTATGTATTGTAGTTAAGTTTCTGAAATACGAGAGGAGTTCAATAAGTAATGCAACACATTTTTTTCTCTGCCAGTTTGTTCCAATTTCTTGTGGAACATTTTCAAACATTTCCGCTTCGTCTCGTAAAGTTTCATTGACTTCCGATATGTGACAGCGCTATAGTGAGCTATTAAAGTGGCGTCTACAATGGAGGTGCGTTTCAAACAACGGGCAGTGATTGAGTTTCTTTTGGCGGAAAACCAGGGCATCTGATTCATTGGCGCTTGCAGAATGTCTACGGTGATCTGACAGTGGACAAAAGCACGGTGAGTCGTTGGGCAAAGCGTGTCATCATCGCCGCAAGGTTAAGCAAAACCGTTAAAAAATAATTACGTTGAAAAATAGTTTTGTGTAGCTAAAAGATTGGGAAAAAACATGGTGTATTTGAATGCTGAATAAAACAACCCCCTTTTTCAGAAAAGTGTTGCATTACTTATTGAACTCCCCTCGTATATCCTAAAGTTGATCAGCTTTAAATTATCTACTATTGCCTTCTCTTCTGCCAGATCCGGACAACCAAACTTCATTTCAACTTGAAATCAAGCGTCCTCAGACTAAGAAAGAACTTTTTCGCAGCTTCATGGTATGTTCCTTTAAACGTTTTTTGCCAGTTTTACGTACGAAGTTAACCGTGTATTGGAAGTTTAATAAATTTATATTGAAACAGTCGATTGCCCCCCCCCCCCCTCCCCAACATTTATTATTGGCCTTTTAATAGGAGCTAATGAAGTAATTAAGATTACTAGAAACGCATATCAAGCATAGAGTGACAGAAATTTTTAAAGTTTTAAAGAAATTTCTTGAGACCTATGGCGTCTCGAGGAAAGATTCTTAAGTTTTTCTCCTTTTGGAGAATAGCTCTCCAAATTGTAACAAAGAAGCCATAGATGTAGCGCGTTGTAAAATAAAAGGCTATTTTGGGACTTTGGTACGAGACATCAATGTACGAAGAAAAAAATTTCTAATTGTTTAAAATTTTTCGAGACGTTATTTTCCATTCTTCCGATATTACTTGAATTGTTAGTTTCAGCCTGGCCGTCTGCCACTGTTTTTACTATTTACTCTATGCTTATTTGCAAATCGACAGCTACTTAAATTTCACTCGAATGCGTGTTGTACCATTAATGGAAATTTCAATCTTGCTGCGTTTTCATTAAGCTTTGATATTTCCATCTCCAGTTTCCATTTATTATTTCTTCTGATATTGTAAAAAAAAAAAAATAAAAAAAAAATACTCTTGCGAGCTTTTTAAAGTTTTCCTATTTTAAAGAATTGCGCTCACTGAAGTGATATTCATAAATTTCTGGAAATTTGAAAACTTGCTGAACTTCTGGATCGGGTCGATTCATCATAGGGTTAAATGTTAGTCTGAATAAAGGCTGATATAATTTTTTTTAAATTTCGAGGCCTTTTTTTTATACATTCATGGTAATATCCATAGATGTTTAATTTGTACGAAGATCCTAAGAGGCCAGTTAACATTAGTTTGAAGGTTAGAAATAACAGTATCTAAAATTTTCAATGCTGATTAAAACTTCAAAATTATAAACAGCTAAGTTTTGATCTAAATAAAAGTAATTATTTACTACAATTTTTAATGATTAGTTTTTATTTTTGCAGATTGATACCGACTCGGAGGATAGTGATTAAATCGCTGAAGAAACTAATACTAGTGTCAAAAAACATTACTGTCTGTGTCAAATTCCAATGGCTTTCTTTGAAACTTTTCAATAAAACTTTTCAATAAAGCTATATTTAAAAGATAATTTGGCATTCATTTTTGATTACATTTAGATAAAAGGGCAAATAGGCATTATATCAACGCCACCTAAAAAACTACTGCTGACTGCGTCACCAAAGTAATGCTATTTCGTTTGTTCTAAACAATGAAGGTTGTCGGCCCACTTTTGATGACTGTCAGCAGGCTGTTTTTAGGTGGCGTTTATGCAGTAAGATTTAAACTTAAATGTAAAGTTCTCAATTTTAAAGTATACGGTTTATTTTAAGTAAGGCTTCATTTTTTTTTTAATCTATACCAAATAAACACTGGGCGTTACATGTATTTTTAATATAAACTCCATTTAAAACTAAGTTTCAGCTTAATGTAATTGCCATTCTACGTGAAATGAAACTCTTAAACAGTTTTATAAAGTATTCAAATTTTATTTATACATTCCTACATCAAAGTAACCCTAGTTAATTTGGTCTAATATAATTTCTTACAAAAAATATTCTCAATCAAATTTACAGATTGGCTGGTCTTCTATAATTGAAATTAAGAAAAATGTATTACCATAAAAGAAATAAACTTTCACCACAACAAAAATTAAGGAAAAATACAACCTGAACCTGGAAGCGCTTTTCGACAGCAAGGCTATCATCATTCAGCAGGGACCAAGGAGTACACTAGGGGGAACCGAGTGAACAGACTTGAAAGCGGAAAAACTTTAGCTATGGCGGAAAGGTTGCTTCTCCCGAATCTTCTATGGTCTGTGTTCTTTTAATCTGGTTGATAGCCAAACACTCCATCGAGACGGGACATGATTTTTCGATCGATAATTTAAAATTGTTACATTCAATAAATAAAAAACACCTGCTGGACGCTTTTGAAAGTATGGCCATAAAAAAAAACCCAATAAAATTTACTAAATTCAGACGCAGGTCCCATTGGCGACTCAGCATTAATCCAATGGTGGACCTAACTGCCCAATCATTTTGTCCCCTTCTGGTGTAATTTCTCTGATTGGCCTAAAACCGTGGTCTTTTCGCTATATATATTCAGTTTTTTCCGCTTTCAAGTCGGTTCACTCGGTTCCCCCTAGTGTACTCCTTGGTCCCTGCTGAATGATGATAGCCTTGCTGTCGAAAAGCGCTTCCAGGTTCAGGTAGTATTTTTCCTTAATTTTTGTTGTGGTGAAAGAGTTTATTTCTTTTATTTACTATTATCCACATGCTTATTTTTTCCTTTTTTGTCATATTAGTACACATTCTGTTTACTTTGTGCCTTTATTCCGGGAAATTTTTCATGTATTACCATGATTTCAACAATTATGAAAATATTAAAACTTGTTTAAAAATCCATAAAAATAAGCATATTTTTTATTGTTCTAATAGCCACCCAAGTTTCAAAGTAGAATTTCAGAAATATATAAAATGGAAATTATTGATTTTATTTAAAAACGTTAACTGCACATGACCTGATCGTCGCTTCAAGAATGTCGCCTGAGCCACTGTCACAACTTTTAATTAATTAATATTTAAGTTACTTCTAATTGCAGAGTAGGTTACGTTGTACTACAGGAAAGAAGACGGGAGACAACTAGGGTGATTCAGTAATTTTATTCGTCAGTCTTTGTGGGCATAATTTCTGGCATAAGTTGCACCAAAATTGATTCCAATAAATTCAATGAGATAGAGTTCGAACAGTTAATATTATATAACGATCTAATGATAATGCGAGAACGTTACAATTGTTAAATATCAGGTTGCGAGTCGGGGACTTCTTCCTGAGGCAATTTCAATGACTACTGCTCACCATTCGTGGAATTGGAAATCGTGGAAGGGCGCAGCCCTCGAAGGTAGGCTTGTGTAGTTGACGTCCAAGACGCTCAGAGAAAATGACGAGGGACGGATACGAGGCAACCTATGAAGGTTTGACGATCCGAAGGATTTCTTTGTGGAAAAGTTTAAAGCACAGGCATTAAAATTAAGTCGACTAATCCAGCTTAACTCTAGTCTAAGATCATGGAAAGAACAGTCAATAATGAAAATGATGCTACCAAACGCCGACACGCTGCCTACCAAGCGCGGTAGGCCGAATGAGGCCTCATCGACGCTACCGTCTAAATGGGTGAATGCGCAGGGGAGTCCTCCGGAATCCTAGAATTATGAATGGGCTCGGCGGGCGAAACTTTCCTTTCGTCCAGGGTCAGGAGAGCAAACGCCTCGGCGAGTTCGCTATCCACTACCGATGCTCTCTCCACTGCCGGGTCGATAGCAGGGAACATGTAATTAGTTCCTGACAGTTCATGAGAGGGAATGATATTACGAGAAATGTCAATATCCGTTACTAAGCATTCGAGAATAGTTCTTCCGTATTGCTTATTATTAGGCTTATGAATCGAATTACTGGCCTGAACCAACACCTTCTAGACACAAGGCCTCGGCACGGAAGACTCAAACGTCAAACAATAGGCAGCAAGGCTAACTATAAATACAGGCCAGGGCAGTCAAAAACAATGTAAAAGGTGATATTCGACTGACCCGGCCTGTATTTATAGTTGGCCTTGCTGCCTACTGTATTACGTCAGAGTCTTCCGTGTCGAGGCCTTGTGTCTAGAAAGTGTTGCCTGAACACGCGGGGAGATTGGGTCACATATTTGTCCATGAGTCCGTTTCTCATCCTTGGCTACGTCGCGTAGCTCACATATACGGCGGCGAGGAAACCTCCGCTGGCAACGGCTTCTCGGCACTACTCCTCGCCTTGCTCCACTATTGTCGGACGGGTAGAACACACGAGTTGCTCGTCGAGTCGAACTACGGGCGTTTTCTCTTAACCTCGGGGAACGACTTCCTTTTTCAAAAAACTGCTCGCTTGTATAACGGGAGGGACGACCGCTGCTCACGAAACTTCTAGAACCAACTCCGCGCACCTTGTTCGTGACCGAGCTGGTTAATTTCTCATTTGGCCCAGCACGCTCCTTCGGTTTGCTTTCTCTCCATTCCGAAGCCGAACCTTTCTTACCGTCTTGACCTCTATCTCCTTTAAATCTTCGGTCCTGACGTCTGACTTCCTTCCCCCCGCCGTTCGACCAATCCCTTGCTCTTCCTCTCGGCTTCTCCTCGGGATCGTCGACTCTTCTCGGCGGAGCCCGGCTGCTCATTCTCTTGCTCTTTTCTTTTCTTAATTTTCGCTGTCGCCTTCGTTTTTCCTTTCACATCGATAAAACGAGGTGACAGCCACTGCTGTATCCCGGGTCCTGTTAACGCCTCCGCACTGAAATGACTGAAATGTCATACGTTGTTACATCATACTTCGTCCTTTGTTAATCGTATTTCTACCAATAATAAGCCCTACATTTGGTTGACTTATGATGTAACAGTACGTTTCAGTGCCGAGGCTTTCTTTAAGAAGTCTTTCAACGCGGCGCAACTGACTTCTTAAATAATTTAATACTGATTGAACTATTTGGAATTCCATTCTGTAATTTCGTAGTGTTCTGCAATGGATATGAGAGAATTAAGCTCTCCTTTTTAATTTATACGATTTGACGTGGAATGACTCGATAATGGTAGTTCCTTGGCAATCTTTTGTAAAATATTTCAGATTTTATGAACAAAAGAGGGAATGCACTGAGAATAAACATTACAAAATGTATAATACGGAATGCCAAAGGGCTCTTCTTTTCGAATTTAAGACTTAATCCTAGAGCTACCGTATTACATATAGCTTTGATAATTAAGCCTGAACTGCCTTCATGCATTTCTGTTGGAATCAGCAGATTTAGTAAAGTCAATCTTTTCGTTTATACACAATCTGCATTGACTGAAAATTTTTTACAAAAGTGCGAAGTAAGCTATTGTCCGTTAAGTCTGAAAAATACATGTTCAAAACTGCCTGTTATCCCTATAGTTGTAATCATGGCAAGGCGATGAAAACTACCGGAGCTTGAACGACGCTAGCTGATAAGCCATAGAGCATAAAATCAAGATCTCATTGAATGTAGGCGCCTACAGACCCTGTCCTACAGCTCTGTGCGACGTGCTTTAACATCCATGATTATGGTAGAAGACCAGAATGCCACTGCTTACGCAATAACCCTGGGCACAACACCTCACCCGAGCTCGTGAACTGGTTGTATTGTCTGACGATTCAGTTTCCAGTTATATACCGGGCTGATGGAATGTTCCGGGTATCAACAAAAGCGGGTCGTTCCTTACTGTTATGGGCGCTATGTTGATCTGCTTGGTGATCATTTACAGCCTTTTATAGACTTTGTGTACCCCCACAATGATGGGGTTTCCATGTCATGGAGCTCAATTTGTGAAAAACTGGCTTAGGGAGCATTCGAGAGAGTTCTAACGAATGGTGTGGCCAGCCGTGACCACCGAGAGACAAGCCCATGGCTGGATTCGAACCCACAGCCAGGCGGACTCGAGAACTAGAAAGCCTACGAACAAATGAGTTGTTAAGGAACAACAGGTTGATTCATGTCCGAGAATTGGCTTCAATACTTAACATCAGCACTGGCAGTGTGGGGATCATCATCCACGATAAGCTGAAATTCAACAAGGGTCTGTGACGGATGGGTCCCTAAGCAACTCTCCGAGGATCACAAAACCACCCGGGTGGAAATCTGTTCCATGCTGCTGCAGCGATATGACAGGGAAGGTGACAGCTTCCTAATGCTTCTTGTGACCACCGACGAGATATTGAGTGGCGACACACTAACTCACCACGACCCTAGAAATTCAAGATGACACCGTCGGCAAAGAAAGCGATGGCGAATGTATTCTGGGATATTAAGGGTATCATTCATGTCGATTTTCTGGAAGAACGTCGAACCATAAATGTACCCTACGACTATGACATTTTGAGGACGTCCCTGA
This sequence comes from Rhysida immarginata, assembly GCA_023313115.1. Lineage (NCBI taxonomy): Eukaryota > Metazoa > Arthropoda > Chilopoda > Scolopendromorpha > Scolopendridae > Rhysida > Rhysida immarginata. The sequence continues at coordinate 107,973 of JAHWFO010001617.1, read as the reverse complement.
AGCCGGCACTAAGGAAAAAGCGACCAGGACTCCTTACTAGTGGTGTTTGTTTTCTGCAAGAAAATGCCAGACCACACACACTGCCAAGCAGACTATGGACACACAGACGGAAATCAAATGGGTTATCTTACCATATCCTCCATAAGCCCGGATCTCTCCCCTTGCGACCATCACCTTTTTGGACCATTGAAACAGTTCTTGGGAGGGCTGAGATTCGGTTCCAATGAGGAAGTGAAAAACGCGGTCATGACGTGGTTTCGACATCAGCTTGAAGATTTCTACATAACCGGTATCCGGATGCTCCCAGAACGCTGGAAAGTTCTTTGAGAAATAACTGGTGTGTGTGTGTTTGTAGTTTCGTGATTTCATAATAAATAACGCCCAGGTCAAATTTCAACGCCCCTCATATAATGGAGCATTGAGTCAAATTATATATAGATATTTTGTATATATTAAAGTGTTCTTGTTAAAACACTTAAATGTATCTCAGTCATTGTTGTGAGCTGGTTTCCTTAGGATAAAACAAATCAGCAGCTCGCAATGGTAAATTTTATTAGATCACTGATGGGAAACGCTACAACACCCTGTACGCATGATTGATACTTATAAAAAGCAAAGCAAATCGCAAGCTCAAAAATAAAAATCTCTATTAAAATAAAATACAAAAGGCAAGCAACCTCAATAAAAACGAACCAATAACCTAACATTTTCAGACTCTATAGCAGTGGTTCTTAACCAGTGTTCCGCGGGACATGTTAAAACTAGCCCGCAATACGGAGATTGAGTCAAAAGTAGTGGCCCATCACCGCGCAAGCTTTTAATGGGCTAGGAACCAGACGGGAACCACTCATTGATAATCTTCAAAGTAGAGTCCATCATGCTCGATGGTCTTCATCCAACGATCAGCCAGTAGGCAGATGCCCTCGCGAAACCACTCCTCCGGTTTCTGGGCGAAAAAGTCATGCAGGGCGACTTCAACCTCACTGACATTGGCGAAGCGCCGTCCACGCAGAAAGTGCGCCATGGACCGGAAGAGATGGTAGTCGGAAGGTGCCAGGTCGGGGCTGTATGCTGGATATGGCAGAATCTCGATATTTTCCAGCAGATGACGCACACCTTGCGCGGGCGTCAGTTCATGGGGCACAACTCGGCAGATCCTATTGACCTTTTCCATGGCGTGCAGATGTCGAACCACACTCGATTGTGATGTCCCGAAGTCCGCCGTTAGTCCACGGGTGGTGGTGCTGCCTGGGTTGGCTTCCAGTTGTTGCCATAGGGCTGCGTCATCCACTTCTTTGGGTCTTCCGCTCCTTGGCGCATCTTCCAGGCCCATGTCTGCAGACGAAAAGCGTGAGAACCACCGTCGTGCTGTCCGTTCACTGGCCACACCCTGACCTTCCACTCTGCAAATTTCGGTCCCCTTTTTCGCACTGGTCCCCTTTTTCCAATAGTAACGAAGGAGCCGGCGTATCACAAATTTTTCGGCCATATTTTCACACTGGCTGACACAGGTGGCACAACGTCTATGGCATTCAAATTCGTACTGACGTTTCTTCCCACTTTATTCTCTTAATAAACTGCGACATACCCTTGGTAAATGGTCTTCGCCCAGAATTCGTCAAACTCTAACCCCCCCTCCCGAGTCGGCCACTACTTTTGACTCAACCTCTGTATTTTGTAAGGTCGTCATGAATTGCTGATTATTTCGGTTTAAAAGCTACGTATATACATCCATATTTTAATGATATGGTTTACTACAAATTGGCTACAAATGCTCCAAAAATATTCTGCGACTTTGAAAAGGTTAAGAACCTCTGCTCTATAGTCTGGAAACCAGACGACAATTATTACGTCGTTAATTGTAAAATAGGTAACGACTCGTTTTGTGAATTACATTTAGGTGGCTAAATGTACCGAAAACCTTACTACTCCCCGAACAAGAAAAGGTTCGGACATTTGGTTTTGTTTACATAGGAGTTTCATTTGTTGTAAAATCTTATACAGGGTGTTTTTGAATTGAGTACAGATTTTTTGGGAGATGATAGAAGAGGTCCTTAGAAGTATTTTTGCCATATGAACATGGGGTCCCCGTAGCTCCGTTAACTTACAATACTGCATTGAACAATCAAATGACACCGGGACGCAGTGTGAATTGGTAGGCCTAGATTATTTTATTTTTACACCAAGTGAACTTTTTAAAACAAATCTTTACCTACTGCTTTCCCAGAATGCGATTAGTTCATTTACATATGGACTAATCGTATTTTACAAAGGGGTTGGATACCATGGAATCTCCTTGACGAAGTTTGTCCTAAGACTTTTCAACAAACAAGCACGTGCACCTTGAAATTTCTTTGCAAACAATTACTTTAAAAGTTATTACAGTAGATTGCTTGGGTTAATTGTTAAAAATAAAATAATCTAGGCCTACCAACGCACACTGCGTCCCGGTATGTCATTTGATTGTTCAATGCAGTATTGTAAGGAAACGGAGCTGCGGGGACCCCATGTTCATATGACAAAAAATACTTCTAAGGACCTTCCTATCATCTCCCAAAAAATCTGTACTCAATTCAAAAACACCCTGTATATAAAATGCTAAATCCTTCTGCTCCGTGCCCGTTTCCATGGTGACGAGCAACAATACAAGTTTCATTGTTTCCAACAAATGAAAAAACACTGATTGTTAAAATCCAAAAATCGCAGCCGACGAAAAAGTCTATTAAAAATCTTATATTTTTCGTAGGCTACGGTTCAAAAATATATTGTCGTCATAGATTTAACTATATACATCTATTGACATTTAAAAATAGCACACTAAAATAAATAAATCAAATTAAATCCTAAGTAAGTAATTTTAAATTCATTACATGCATTCTTATTTTTTAATTTTTTAAAAAAAATAATAACATTCAAATAAAACATTTTGAAAATGATTAACAATTCAAATCACAAGTAGGTGACATTAGTGTTTATATTTTATGACATTATTTATATAATAATAATTTTTCAGTTGTACAAATGGATAAAAAGGAAAAATTCATAAATTAGAAAACTAAAAAATCAAATCGTAAAAAATTTAATTTCTTGCGGAATTTTCTTTCCTATTTTTCATCATTATTTCGAACAGCTGAGGTAGGCGAACCATTAAAACTCCTCACAGATCATCTAATGATTTATTCTTTAAAAAATTTAAAGCAAGTAACATTATTATCTCATTTTTTTAATATTCATTATATGTGTATAATTAATTTTTTTTAGTTTTAAAATATAGTAGTCGTGCTTCATTTCTTAATGGTTTTGTTAATCCTAAACGTTTTTCATGTGCTCATTTTGGCTGTGTATTAACTTTCAGATGAATCAAAATTTCTTCGAATTTGAGCTCGAGCAACGAAAAAAGCTTTCAATTCAAATAAAAAAATTTCATGTTGAAAATTCAAAAAGATTTCTTTTAAAAAGCTCCCAGTGCATAGCGTCTCCAACTACGGCCCTTCAGTAGAACCTAAAACACGTATTTTTTCTATATAAATTTTGAGCTTTTTACATGTGTTCTTTTTCTGACTATTCACACACAGAAATTGCAACATTTCATAAAAAACAGCCCGTGCAACGTCGGGTAAATAGCTAGTTTATTATAAAAAATAAAAATTGATTTCATTGTTATGACTCCAACAATTAATTGTGTACATGATTAATGCACACACAAAAATTGAACGCATAAACTAAAGGAAATGTGACAGATCGTAAAAAATATTAATGACAAAAAATGATTCGGACGTGCTTCTACACACTAGAAAGAAGTTCGGAGAGTATTGTTTAATACTTGGTAACATCACCCTTAGATGAAATACCTTGGTAACATCACCTAATGCCTTCACATGATCGTTCATTGTATCCACTAGTTCTGTGCACTGTTCTGGAGTGATAGCATCCCAAATTTCCTGAATTTTCCGTCGTAAACTGTCTACAGTGCGTTGTCTGGTTTTACGAAGCGCACTTTTCTTGTACCCTCATAGATTCTCGATGGGAGACAGATCAGGGCTGTTTGAGGGCCAGAGTAGGATTGGAATGTTGCGTTGGGCAAGTCATGCCTTTGTTGTTGTTGCCGTATGACAATTGGTCCCGTCTTGTTGAAATGTGCCGTCTCCATCGGCGTGTAACGTATCAAGGAAAGGGAGCAGATATTGAAGCACATCTTGCCAACTCCCTTAGCGGACATGCATCCCCATACCCTTAGGAAATTTGACAGTACGCTTCAGGCAATACTGTGGAATGCTTCATCTTTTTTCCGAATCACTCTATTACGTTTATTTCCGACACAAACGTGAAACGTTGATTCGTCACTGAATATTATTCGGTTCCACTGATCTTGAATCCACTTAAAATAGGCTGCAATGGGCTACTGAAAGACTGAAGTGGAGATGAACATAATACAGTGATTCGGAACAAGGATGAAGCATTTCACAGTGATTGTCTGAAGCGTGCTATCAAGTTTTCTAAGGGACTGATGGTTTGGGGATGCATGTCCGCTAAGGGAGTTGGCAAGATATGCTTCATTGATGGAACTGTGAACGCACCTCGCTACCAGCAAATCCTAATGATGGAGACGGCATATTTCAAAAAGATCGGGCTAATTTTCACACGGCAAAAACAACAAAGGCATGGCTTGCCAAACGCAACATTCCAATCCTACCTTGGCCCTCAAGCATCCCTGATCTGTCTCCCATCGAGAATCTATGCGGGTACATGAAGTGTGCGCTTCGTAACAACTCACAACGCACTGTAGACGATTTTCGACGGAAAATTCAGGAAATTTGGGATGCTATCACTCCAGAACAGTGCCAAGAACTAGTGGTTACAATGAATGGTCGTGTGAAGGCTGTTATTTCAGCTAAGGGTGATGTTACCGAGTATTAAGCAATGCTGTCCGAACTTTTTTCTGGTGTGTAGAAGCATGTCCGAATCATTTTCTGTCATTGATTATTTTTTACGGTCTGTCATATTTCCTTTAGTTTATTTTTGCGTTCAATTTTTGTGTGTGCATTAATCAGGTACACAATTAATTGTTGGAGTTATAACAATGAAATCCGTTTTTATTTTTTATAATAAATTTCACAAAAAATGAAACTCCTATGTAAACAAAACCCACTGTCTGAACCTTTTCTTGTCTGGGGAGTATTATGACACCGTTAACAACGACACTTTCGTAAGTGCTATCCAAAGTTATGCTTTAATTCCAGAGGGCGGCAACCATTATTCAAGCTTGGAGATATTAGTGGTTTAATATTGCTAACTCCTAATGCTTATTCTAAGATCATACAAAGTTTTAATGAATTCCATTTTGATATTTAGATTAATCGTTGGCAATGAACAGCAAATTAATTTTCCGTTTATAAATATTTTTAATATTAATTAGTTTGACAAAAGGGCAGTCAAAGTGCTGAGTATTCCCGACAAGAGATACACTGCACAGAACGAGTTTTAACATTCTTTTCACTTCAAAATAAATTTTAAATGGATGTAAATTTTTCTTTGCAATATCCTACGTATTTTTTTCGATTTTTTAGAATGGTGGAAGAAGTGAAGAGGGAAACTTTCTTCCTACCAGGGTTTTATTGTCATAAAAACCCAATTAATAAATCAAAAAGTAATTTCAAGAATGTAGTATGAATTACGATTCTTCGATTACTTAATACTATAGATTATGAGCACTTGAGCAATCGTGCGTCGACAAAGCGATTTCACGTGCGCGCGCCGATGTCAATAATGCTTAAAAGATGAACAGAAAGTAACAATGTATTCCTTCTTGACAAATCGATTGTTATATGACATGCCAGTATCTTTGAATTCTTTACACTCACTGTTTTAGCATGAGAATTCGACTTGAAGGGGTCCACGAAAAATTCTGAAAAGTTGATACGGCCGAGCTAAGACTTTGATGGTCATATTTCTGAAAACAGAATTTGAAAAAGTTAATTAGTTTTCAAGTTATCGTGCAAACGGCGGATAAACGTACAGACCAAGGGCGCATTCTTATAAGTAGCTTTTATGCTAAAGCTCCTAATAAACGGAGCTGGGATGTTTTTATTAAGTGCCAGCTATGAGATATTGTCTGCTTGTTTACAAACTGTCTTAGAATTCAGTTCATGATACTTGGTCCACAAAAAGAGTATAAACTATGAGAATGTCAGGTTATTAGTAAAGGACACACTATCCTATTTGTGAAGTAAAATGGGGAATGGTACAGTTGAATGTAACTGGATTCAATGTTGTTGTTTGTACCGGGTGATCCAAAAGTGTGTTACATTCCTTCCATTGTTGACGACATTTTCAGTGTTGGCTTTCCAGCAATTCAATGGTTTCATAAGAATCATGAGGCACGCGCAAAACAATGTAAAGGACAAAAATTCGTCACGGCAAAACAATTATTAGTTTCATGAAAAAATGTAATACACTTTTGGATCACCCGGTATAATGGAGTCAAAGTGGGTATCACCATTTTATTACACACTTTTATTGAACTTAACTTGTTTGTATGTTTGTGCGCAAATTTTGTAATCAATATTTTGCCCACTTCCTGATTACCTACAGCTCTGCAACTTTTCCCAACGGCGTCTTATCGATGACAATGCATGTTTCAGTCGTTAATTTCACTAATCTTTCATTTATTTGTAAGTTATTTAAGTTTAATATGTATACAGTGCAATAATGACGTAATGACTGCCTGTATTGTTGTTTATTGTTATCACTGTTAATTATTGTGTGTAACTGTTGTTAATTTGAGCATCACTGCTAGGAAAGTTGTGGATTGTGACGTTTTTGTGAGAGCATTGTTTATGATTAGCCAGCGTAGTGTATTGTAAACCGTAGCCCACGAGATAGACAGGCCCTGGCATTGAAATTTAATACATTGTTAAATCATCACAGATAGTGCTAATTCAGGGCTTATTATTGGTTGAAATACGTATAACAATGCACTATCTATGATGATGTAACAATGTATTACGTTTCATCGCAGAGGCCTTCTCTGTCGGTGGTCACGCCCTGGCGCGGAAAAGTCACCTGATCATCTTAGTCCGAATAACAATGTAAACTTCATTGTTTCCAACAAACGAAAAATTGCTGATTGTTAAAATCCAAGTTGGACACAATGAAGGTTACATTGTTATTTGGACTAAAATGATCAGGTGACTTTTCCGCGCCAGGGCCTGTCTATCTCGTGGGCTACGTTGTAAACGCGTTCCCGAGATACAAACGTAACCGACTGGGCAGACTTCCAAGTTTTTTTTTTTCTTTTTTGGGTTATGTAGTTATCATATAAAAGCTTATTTTTTTAAATAAAGATTACAAGGAATAAAATATATAAAATTAAAGCACACACTTTCACCTTAAAAAGTGCAGTAAAAATTAAAAAAAATCTAAATTTAGTTCCCTGTTCGAAACAGTGAAACCTCTATGTATCGTTTTCGGCTTTATTGTTCCACTAGAAGAGGTACCCGGCGTTGCCCGGGATAATTACGATTGCACAAACTTTTCCTTTCATTGTTATTCATGAGATATTGATTGTTGATCCCTGCCTTGTGTTGGTGCATTGCGTGTTGATACCTATTGTTACACAAACTTTGCCTTGCATTGTTGGTCATGAGATATTTCTCATTAATATGCCCTGCCATAACCATGAATATCGATTTTTTATCGATAATTATTATTTTTCCGAAATCTGAGGTAGACAGTGACCTTCCTCATGCT
>JAHWFO010001617.1:72632-96790 GCA_023313115.1 Rhysida immarginata | reverse complement strand
GACAAAGTGCTATAGAACATTTTCGTCTTCTTTTGACCTGAAGAATATGTCACTAAATTTATTGTACATAATTTTGAAACACCCTGTATTTGTTAAAAATATCCCCCTTGATAGAATTATGAAAATGAAGAAACGATTAAAAAGACATGCACGAACTTTTGTTAGCCAACAATGAGGACATGTAGGGTTGTTGCAGGGGAGTTAAGACAGAACGGTTGCTAGGAGGAGAGGCAGAGAGAGAGAGAGAGATTGAAGAGAAAGGACGGAAAAAAATAACATCAGGGTAACCAAGACAAGATGGATGCGGAGTCGGTCATGAGGATGAAGTCTTCAAGGACGAAGTCAGTCTTCAGACCATTATAAGCTCCTTCTTTCGCGGAGATTCCCTCTGTCCGTTGAAGAAAGGTAAGGTCGATGTATTGTACAGCGCAGAAATCCGGGAATCGAGAGTCCAGGAAAATTCAGATGGAACGTGCGAGTCCTTAGGCTTAGTAGAAGCAGCGAGTAGAATCTCATAATTAATAATTATTATATAAACATAGCTAATCACATTTTATGTAAAAACTTACAAAAAAAAAGACAAACACACGACGTAACACATCACACACGTCCCCCTTTTTAATAAACACTAATAACTGATAAAATATGTCCCCAATAGGAACATGCCCACAAAATCCAAACAAGGTGCAATTTCCCCATCTTCTCTATCCAAAGTCAATATGACATAAATTACGGTAATCTACTCTTGGTCGTCGCCTTAGGTTTTACCTACTGATATTTCTATTTTCCTCCTCATACATATCCTCACTTGCCACCCGAACTCAGTCCTTTTCATTTTTATCTGTGGGGCCACCTAAAACAATTGGTTTATGCAGCCGGCATTGTTAAGCAGAGACGCTTCATCGAGGTGCCATGGAAGCCTTGGAAACCATTCGGCCAAAGGTGAGTATAAGCTATGCTCGATCACTGTACTTACCTTGCCATTCGGCTCCGTCTAAGAGTATTTGAACGAGCACGCCAGTCAATAATCAAAGGTAGATGCGTGTGTGTAGAAATACGCGGAGGACATTTTGAAACAAAAATTTATATGCTTCTTTTCCGCAAATTTGATAATCGTTTTACGAATTATTTTTGAGGAGCTTCTGTCTCTCGTAGTGAGGTGATTATTCCCGTAACTCTTCCAGTTGATGAAGATGCTGAAAGCTGTGTATCATGTCAGAGAGACTATTTTTTTAATTATTTCTTGTTAGAGTTCTCATGTTGTACTTTCCGTTTTTAAAATCTAATATCCTTCCTACTGTGCATTTAGTGTCTAGTAATCTATGATCTATTTTTGAAACTGCCATTACCACCGAGCTGTAACATTTCTAACAATGTGTTTTTCTCTTCAGTTTTTTTCTTTGTATGCAAATACTGAGCTCATTTTTTACAGCCTGAACATTCTATTTTGTCTTCGCCAGCATCTGAGTCAGTTTCCGTCATGTGCTGTTTGCAAGAAACACGTTTTGAAGTCTAATCTATTCCATTTCTGAGGGTTGCTTAAGTCAGTAGGGAAATATTTTCTGTAATGCTTCCACTCCCACAAACATGTTCTGATGCAACCATTTTAAATGCAGGTATTGAAGGTATACTAATTCTTCATTGTGAATTTGTTTGGGGGTCATGTGGTATTGAGTGCAATTTTGAGAACGCAAATAAAAAAGCCATTATAGTGATCTATTAATAATCCAATATAAAGAGAAATTCTTGTGGCAATATAGCCAGGATCCCTGATTAGATAAATGGCACCTTTCTGCAAATTGAATTCCAGCGCCCCCGGACAATGTTTTGAGATCTAAATGACTTCGAGTTTTTAATTTTTTATTTAAATGTTATATTTGTTTTAGATTATAGTGATAAAAATTATAAATTAATTATCGTGGCGACATAATGCCCTTCTTGATGAGGCGCTTATGTGCGGCGCACAACATGCACACACGCACAAGTTGGCCCTGGAAGTAGCATCCAATACTCCCCTTACTTTTCCTTGCTCCAACGTCATCACGGAGAGTCACTGCTGGACCCAATCATTACATGCAATAAAGACTATGTCCTGTGCAATAATATTCATCACCTACCAAAGGTTATCACCAGGGAATCTCCTAGAAAGATGCCAAAGCAAGTTCTACATCCGAAGAAAATGTTGCTAATTATTTTCTGGATAGCGGTTTGAGTAGTGCGCTTTGACGTGTTAGAGCAAAGTCACACAGTCACAGTATGTCAAACCGTCACAGCTCCTACGCGCTTATTAGGACTCCTCCAACAACAACCTGCAACATAAATCACAAAGGTCCCCTACAGTTACAGGAAAAAGCAAGATCCACACAGTTTTTCCTGTTAGGATCAAAACAGCTTTTAAATTTAACCGGATTCTAAAGGATACTGTGTTTATCCGAATACATGACGAATTATTTTTTCAGAAATCTGATAGAAAAAAGTGATCTCGGTTTAAATTCCCGTGTGAAAGAAAAATAAATTATTTGGTCGGCGTCATTTTGTTTTTTTAGCTAACGTTCTCGCTTTCGTTCGCGAATCACTTTCGTATCGAGGAAAAACGTTATTTTCTTGCAGTTTCGTGTCAAATGCTATAAAAAGGAGGTGAAATATGTGGATGGCAAAATATTTATTTGTTATTATTATGTTTACTTTTTTTATGTAATCACCGCGATTCCTGGGTAGGAAATGTCAATGCGTTTCACCTATCCCCGTTGACGAAAGTATTGAGTAACAACTTGATCGTTTGTTCACAATTAGATGAATGGACCAAAATCGCCTAGGATAGTATTTTCAATGAATCTATTGTTGAAGGAGTCAAAAAATGTTTCTTATAGTATGGAAGGCACTGAAGACTAAAGTGAATAATAAAATTACGTATTTTTATTATTTTCTTTTAGCTTATAGTGTTTAGCGTTATAAACTAGGAAGCCATCAATTTCATTTGCTGGCAGGTTGGAGCAGAGTTTAAGCTTTAAGCTAATTTAACATGGATTAATCATTTAATATAATTATAATAATAATAATAATAATGTAGCAACAACAGGGATACAATCCACCGGATAAACCGGAAGATGAGGCCCTATGTTGCCACCCAACAGGCCGAAGCCCAAAGCGGGGTTAATGATACATATAAAATAGACTAATAAAGAAAAAAATATAATAGGAAAGTTATAATAATGATACCAAACACCGGCCGAGTCAGACAAACATTAGTAAAGTAATAATAATAACAATAATAAATAATGATAATAATAGTAAAATAATATCTATTAATAAGTAACAACAGGGATTTTAAAAAAAAAAACAACAACAAAAAAAAACACCAAGCACACACACGCTCACGCAGGCAAAGAACTAACTTACTTACTTACTTACTTTTCAAACCCGCTTATCCGTTAGGGTCGCGGGGGCAGCAGCCCTATGGAGGATCTCCAGCGATCGCGATCTTCCGCCATCAGGCGCATGTCCTCCCTGGTAATATCCAAGCGACTCGAACCCAGATTCTCCATGTAGTCTAGCCACCTGGTTCTAGGCCGACCCCTTGGTCTCTTACCCACCGGCTTGGAAAATAACAACTGCCTAGGAAGACTAGTTTGCGGCATCCGTATCACGTGGCCATACCAGCGCAACTGAGATCTCTCAATGCGGAGAAGTAGCGGCTCAACACCTAAAGATTCCCTTATTGTGCTGCTGTACACTCTATCTAATAGGGTAACACCTGCCACACCTCTCAGAAATTTCATTTCGGCCGCTTGTACCCGCGATCGCACTCTTTCGGTCATTACCCAAGCCTCATGAGTAATGACCGAACTAACTAGTTCCAAAAAAGGAACAGCGTTTATCTAAAAAATATATCCAAGTGGGGGAAGGACTTATTGAGAATATCTACTAGTTTGTTTGCAGGATCAAGGTTCATGACATTCGTCCTTCTTTTCCCCAAAAATATCAAAGGTTGACGGGATCTATTGGAATTCGGAACCCGAAAGCCAATGAGATCGAGAGTTTGAGGAGAAAAAATACTCCCATTAATTATCTTTAGTAAAATTTTAAGTAATATTTTATTAAAAATGAATTGCAAATTAAATAATGAGGTCAGGGAGGCGGAGTCTGTGATTTTCTCAGTACAACGAAGAAAACGATAAAAACTCAGCAGCTTCACTTGTAGATGGTCAAATAACTGAGTACTGCCCGAAAACCAAATCCATGGGGTATACATAATCTTAGATAAGACAAAAGATTTATATAACACTAGCTGATTACCCGGCGTTGCTCGGGCTCGTTTTTGAAGAAATGTTGCAATTTTTGTGTGTAAATATTCAGAAAAGAACACATAAAAAAAAACTTAGAATTTTTTTAGAAAAAATACATGTTTTAGATTCTGCTAAAGGACCGTATTTGGAGACGCCATCCATTGGCAGGTTTTAAAAAGAAATCTTTTTGAATTTTCAAAACGAATTTATTTCTGTTTAAATTGAAATTTTTTTTCATCGTTCGGGCTCAAATTCGAAGAAATTTTGATTCATCTGAATGTGAGTACACAGCCAAACTCAGTACATGAAAAAATGTTTAGGAATAATAAACCATTAAGGAATGCATAACTAAGTACCGAAAGGCTAAACCACTCGCTAAACCATACTCTTCAACTGGACTATGTTCACATTGAAAGTTCTAATGGACCATATGATACCATTAAACCACCTAAGTTTGAATTAATTTGAATTATCATTTAGAATACCTTGTGTTCATCATTACACATCATTCCAAGTTGTTTGATATATAATATGGCATAATTTATCATTGAAAGTTATTTGATATATAATATGGCATAATTTATCCATAGAACCATAATGATTCCTCTAATCCAGATGCCTTTGAAACAATTTCGACTATCATTAATTTTAGGTTATATTCATTATGACACGTCATTCCAAATTGAATATATTGTATGCTATATCTTAGCATTGAAATTCCAATGAACCATAATGGATCCACTACACCAGGTGCCTTTGAACGAATTTCGACTATCATTAATTTTACGTTGTATTCATCATTACACACCATTCCAAGTTGTTTGATATATAACATTCTATATATTAGCATTGAAGGTTCCAATGAACCATAGTGCTTCCACTAAAAATCATTTTTTTCAGTGGGGTCCACTGGCCAATTTTGTGGGTATTACTCTCTGTCTAGCAGAAGACTACACTTTTCCTTATTGGTCACGATGGCTCAGGGTTGCGTGATTGCCTCCGATGCCTGAGGACGCGGGTTCGAACCCGGCCGAGGACGACAAGGATTTTTTCAGGGAAAAAGTCCTGTAATCACGCACTTCCTTCGGAAGAAAGCCTTACTAAATATAATAATAATTACTGCTTCTGAAATCCATTTACATTATGTTTCAATAATAATTGCACAAGTAAATTGCGATAACAGTAAAGCAAAATCTAATCCATACAGATTTTTCTAAACATATAACTTTGACTTTTCTCAAAAAATTCATCAGGCAAACAACATCACAGGACCAACGGGTTTAATTCCCTTCCAAAGGAAGTGCGTGATCACAGGATTTACCACCTGAAAAAATCTTCGTTGTCTTCGGCCGGGATCGAAGTCACAAAGCATCAGATGTGATCATACAACCTAACAAAACTGTCAGCTAATGTTAAGTATTTGTTGCTGAACACGTAATGCATTGTTAAGGTCAAAATACATTGTTAAGTTTGGGCTGTAGCCAAATTCAAGCAATATAGGGGGCACAAATCGACTCTTCAGTTAATACAGCAGTCCAATTGTTGACTCCAACAACGGAATTTGCGCGAGTGCACAGACCAGAGGATTAAAAGACCATGGCCAAAGTAATTTTTATGGCGTATTTTTGCAGAAACTTTGCCTTGCATTGTAGGACATGACATACATTGTTGGTCCGCGCATATTGTAGGTTCATGCCAGACAGACCAATGACGTATATTAAAGATAGACTCCGAAGCAATTGTTGTAACTTGAAGCAAATTGGGAAGCTCCATGCCCAGAACTGTCATGGCCGAAAGTGAGTAAAGATGATGCATAACACGTGGCTAAACATGAGAGTAGCTGATTAATAATTCTTTCACATGCCAATCACGGAGGGATAGGTTTATCTTTTCGTTTTCTTTGTATTTGAAGTATATTCTTATATATACATTTTTCGATCATGGTTTCAATTTCAATTTCGTTTCATTCGTCTTTCAGTTAGGTATTTTCATTTTAGTTACGTATTTTTGATTTATGCTTGTGGAAACTGATTACTGATTCTTTTTCGTGTCTGTTTGTACAGTTGTACGCAGAACAACTTTGAGGAATGGTTTTGAATTAATTATTCCTGGAGCCCAAAATCTTCAAAATCTTCAAAAGCCAGACAGCTAATTACTCCACAGCTCACTCCTGCTCAGAATTGTCATGGCTCAATTAGCTTCACTTTTTGTCGCTGTTAACAATAGGATTCGGAATCTATCTTTAATATACATCATTGAGACAGACAGATCAAGCAAAAGATTATTTTTCCCTTTTCCCTTTGCGCCAACCTGACACTCGGCACATGTAAACTTTATCCTGAACCTAACAAACATCTCGTGAAAATATGAGCTCAATAGGAATAAGTGGTTCAAAAGTTTTACCCTGATTTTTATATAGACCTTTCCCTGGAATCCGAAACTGGATTAACTGCGCAGAAGAAGGACAGCAAAAGTTTCAATTTCCTGCCTTGAAATGTGCAAACACTACTACACATCAGAAGGAAAACGGAAGTTTTTTTGCTGTCCTACTCCAGTCTCGGTTTCAAGGGAGAGGTCTGTATAAAAAAAAAAATAAACAAAACCTAGCGCCATCTTTTGAGTAAACAAACAAACATAAGCCCAGATATATGATTTTTACCCCTTCCCCCGTCACTTTGAGGGCATGTAAACCTTACTTCGGACCTAACGAACATATGTTGCGAATATGACCTCAATCGGATAAGTGGTTCAAAAGTTTTTAGAACATTTACAGACGCACCCTGAGCCTGAATTTTTATATATAAAGATAAGAAACGTGTCTTGTCTCCTAAAGAAACCAGCAAGACGCTTGATAATATTCAACCTTTATAATTAAAAGTACAACTTCATTTCAATTTAATGGAATATTCCAAACGATGTTGGTTTTCCAAGAATCAGGTTCAAATCTCACCAAAGTTTGAAGTTTTATAATTTGCGGCATAAATCAATTTATTTGAATCAATCACCTGTCACCCCTTTTTGAATGCAAAGTGGTCGTTTCAAATTAATGGAATACTGCAAAAATCATTTCACAGATTTATTGAAAGTGTTTGTAAACTTACATTGAACACCCAACATGAAAAGAACCAATAATTTTACCTCCCTTGAAACACTTAGCATTTATTAATAAGCTGTTGAACCATCTTTGGCTTCATATAGAGCCTTCACTTTTCTACGCATTGATTGAATTATTGACTCACACTGCGCAGCAGAAATCGCGTCCCAGATTTTCATCATCATACTTTATATGCGTTTTTAGTGCCTGTCGCCCAGCAGCAATGTTCTTCTTTACTATTGGCCAAGGTTTTTCAATGGGGTTAAGGTCAGGCGAGTTGCCTGGCCACTTCAAAACAGTCATCTGATGGCTTTCCAACCATTCCTTGATTGATCTGGATGCGTGGGCGGGGGCCAAATTCTGTTGGAAGATGTAATCGTCATTAGGAAACAGCTTCTCCTGCTGGAATAAGCAATGTCTCCAAGATTGCTTTACAGAACATGGAATTCATTTTTGAGTTCATAAAACAGTTTATCAACACCATTATCACTCATGCAGCCCCAAACAATTATACTTGCCGAATATTTCACTGATCGTTTCAGGCAAGATGCATGGGTACTTTCATCCTTTCTGCGCCAAACACGTGGCCTTTGATCACCAAATATCATGGAGAACTTTGATTTATCCGAAAAAAATCACTTTACTGAAGTCATCATAAGTCCAATGCCGTCGCTCTTTCGCCAAATCATATCTCTTCTTTTGTGCAGCAATTAGATGAGGCTTGATTTTTGGCACACGCGACCGAAATTCGGGTTCTCTCAATCTTCTCCATGTAGTGGTACCGGAAACTTGAGTCCCACAACTTCCTCAGATCCCCGATACTTTTGAACCTGTTGTTCATTGTCAGATTCTTCAAGGCCTGGTTGTCTCGCCTTGTTTTCTTCCGTTTTCGGCCACATTTCTTCCGTTAGCTTCGCGTTGGCATTTAGTTTTTTAAATTTTTAACAATTTTTAAACAGCACTTTGAATAAATCCATTCTAAAACACTATTTGGACCTAGGTATTCCCAACCAAATCTATTCCAAAAATACGCTTTTTCTCTTTCTCTGGGAGATCACGTTTCTTCGCCATTGAATTAAGCAATGTGTACACGTACTGAAAACGATTTAGAACTTTTCAAGAGGTATGGAAATGGAATATTCAGACTATTCCATTATTATGAAAAGGCGCTCGCAGTATTTCATTAGTTTGAAACGACCACTTTGCATTCAAAAAAAAAGTTACCTTATTCATATTTCTTGACGATAATGCTGAAATAAGGGACAATAAATTGATATATGCCGCAAATTATAAAACTCCAAAGTTTTGGTGAGATTTGAACCTGAAGAAAGAGACTGGCAATGACCTCCTCTCTAGTGGTGTCTTCCCGCCGCCATATTGGGATTGGCAAGAAACAGCTGATCCTCCGAGGCAATGCATGTGATTCAATCGGTTTCGTTTGGTTTGGTTTGTTTGGTATTAACGTCCTTTTCAACTGCCATGGTCATTTCAGGACGGCGTTATAGGGGCCGCAAATTTTGCCTCGCAAGGGTTCTTTAACGTGCAGCCGGCAAGCGATACACGGGACTAACGGCTTTACTTCCCTCCCGAAGGAAGTGCGTGATCTCAGGATTTTCCCACCTGAAAAAAATCCTCGTCGTCCTCGGGCATCAGAGGCGATCACGCAACCACTGAGCAACCGAGGCCGATGAACCTGAAACTTGGAAAATCAACATCGTTTGGAATCTTTCATTAATTTGAAATGAAGTTGTATGTTTATTTTAATTGACTTACTTATTGAAGCATAAAATGTAACTATCAGTGTAAATTTAGGTAAATGAGGCATATGCAACATGAAGTGGAATTTGCTTTCGTGTGCATGCCACATTTGAATTTTTGAATTTACGAGAACGGGGGAAATGGGAATTGACCCATCATAAAGTGTTGGTCCGGTGTATTTTTCAAACTTTACCAACACGCACACAATCAAACAGTTTGGTATCGTGTTGTCGACACTCGGTGTACAGACGATGTCCATCACTTCACCAAACGTTCCGTTGCACAATCCTTTTAACGTCCATAAGTTTAGACCTTGCAACCTTTTGCCAACTGCAGATAAGAAGGGAGACCGTGTACTTCGTCAGATGATGCATCCCAAGCAGTGTTGTTATTGTGTTCGGCAGCAATGAATGTAACAGGAGCACCTAAGTTACGAAGGCATGATTCGTTGTGTTTCGAAATTTCCTTATTGCGAGACATCAATTTAATGGCGTTAGAAAAACGGGCTTTCTCGTTAAGATTGTAACTTACAAATCAAGATTTTAACAGAAAAAAGTCACCTTCACACACTTCACCAATTGCGAGACGAGTGAGTAGTTCACGAAAAGGTGCCTGGTTTTCACCTACTTGACGCATACTTGTTGTTAAATGAAATATTTTTTTCAGTTGTTGGTAGACCAATTTGCCTTGAACAGCAAAAGTAGACGATGGATTCGGTTGCTTATGCATAGGTGTATCACCAACAGGAAGAACTGATTAAAGTCGCCCAAAAGCAGCAATGCATATCCGCCAAGAATTTCATGTTGTTTTTCTGGGTCTCCTTGACGAAGTCGGTTGTCTATTTTGCCCAGCAAATTCAGTCCAAGCATTGACAACAATAATTAGCTTTGCTGACTGCATTGACAATTGAAATTCGCGTTCGGCTTCTCCACAAAGCACGAACATGACGGACCTCATCACGGAGATCAACCAGAACGTTTATTACTCTTAAACGACATTATATATACCAACCACCTTTAGGCACCACACTAAGTGTGTGCGAGATTTGGCTACTATTGGTTTAGTGGTTTTAACGTGATGACGTTACAATGGTGACTGAAAAGGGAGCTACGCTCGCTTCGCTCCAATAAATTCTGGTTTGAAATACTGGGTGATTACAAAAGAACTTCACACCTTTAAAAATTTATTACATCAAAGCTATTCAGAATATAAACACACCACATACGGATTCTTAAAGAAAAACTCTTGAAGTTCATTGTGACACAGTTAAAGATGTTCAATATGCCCCCCTGTAGTCGAATTCGTCCCAAACCCGCATTAACATGTCTCCATCAATCCCACGTATCGCTACCGTAATGCGTACTTTCAGCTCGTCTAGGTCACGGAGAAGGGGTAGGGTGAAGACCTTGTCCTTTACACACCCCGATATAAAGAAATCACATCGTGTGAGGTCGGGGCTCCGCGATGGCCACTTTGGAAGTTCCAGGTTATTGTTTGCTCGACCAAATCCACCGCAGTGATTTCTTTTTATGGGGGTGTGTAAAGGACAAGGTCTTCACCCTACCCCTTACCCGTGACCTAGACGAGCTGAAAGAACGCATTACGGTAGGGATACGTGGGATTGATGGAGACATGTTAATGCGGGTTTGGGACGAATTCGATTACAGGGGGGCATATTGAACATCTTTAACTGTGTCACAATGAACTTCAAGAGTTTTTCTTTAAGAATCCGTATGTGGTGTGTCTATATTCTGAATAGCTTTGATGTAATAAATTTTTAAAAATGTGAAGTTCTTTTGTAATCACCCTGTATATGTGGTATGTGTCACTTGATTGCATTTACTCTCAGAGTGATTAAAATCGAGTGTAAAACAATTTAAGGGGGTATTATAGAGGTCAAGGTAAACACAAAAAAGTCCTACGAACATGGGTCTGAATTTGAACGTTAACTGAGATATGAATAGAAATAAAAATTCCGCCACCAAGATCTACAGGTTAATAACTCGGGTTCTGTAAAGCCTAAATTAATGAAATTTGGAGGAATGACAGGGTACATAAAACTGTGTGTACGGTTAATATTTGATCAAATTCCAACAAGACGTTTTCGAGTTACTCATTCAAAATCATAACACGTGTTCACTTGTGAGTACTAACCAGCACTTGTTACAATTTTGACTGCGTTATGTACCTGTTATTAAGTAGCGGAAGAATGGAGCTACTTATTGTTTTCACAATATCTGTCGGTCTGTCCGTCCTTCCGTCCGTCCGTCCCCTTCATAATTTCCGCATTTTTTGACGTAGAAGGTTGAAATTCAGAATGCAGCTTACTATAGGCATGTACACCTTCACTATTTAATTTGGTTTTGTTTGGCCCACTGGGGTCGGAGTTTCGGGGGCGGAAATTAGAGGGGACCAAAAGGTCTATGCGTATTTATGCATATAAAATAGTGAAATTCGGTATGCAGATTCCTCTAAGCAAGATCAACATTACTATAAAGTTTGGGCAAAATTGTCCCAATAGGGTCGGAGTTGTGGGGGCGTCAATCACTTGGTCTTGAGAAATTTATGGCAACATATAGGATGTGATATATCATTCGATCGAAAATGATGAGAAAGGAAAGAAGATAGGGTTCTTTTATATTTTCTAAATACAAGGTTCGAGAAAAACAATTTTTGGTTAAAAAAAAAAATGGGGGGTTATAAAGTGCAGATGATGGAATAAAAAAAATAGGTGATTGATTTTTTTAGAAATTTTGGCTAACAGCAAATAAGTCAAATAAGTCAACTTCGAGTCGAGTGCGGTACACCGAGGCGCGAAAAGCCGCAGCAAAGACAGTATCAATAGCTAAAGCCAAGGCCTGGGAGAAGTTCGGGGAGAAATTGGAGGCAGACTATGGTTCGGAAAACAAAATATTCTGGCAGACCGTGCGCCGCCTCCGTGGAAAGAAGTCTCTTTCATCACAAACTATTAAGAGTTCAGATGGGAGGCTTCTGAAAACGGAGGAGAGCGTATTGCATAGGTGGAAGGAATACTTTGCATCTCTTCTTAATCCGGTGACAGCAACAACTGAGGCACATGAGGTGCACTTTGGAGCAGAGAATAGTCACGGTAGTATCACTGAAGCAGAAGTCAGATGGGCAATTAAGTCCCTGAAGACTGGCAAAGCTGCAGGTGATGATGAAATCCGGTCCGAGATGTTAAAGGCCTTAAATCAGGATGGTATCCTGTGGCTGACTCGAGTGTGTCAGGTTGCTTGGATATCTGGACAGGCCCCTAAGCAATGGCAGACAGGAATTGTGATCCCTATCTTCAAAAAGGGAGATCAGAGAGATTGCAACAACTATCGAGGCATCTCTTTGCTCAGCATTCCTGGAAAGTGTACGCTAAGTGTCGGGAAATAGTCGACTCCAAACTGTCGGGGGAGCAGTGTGGTTTCCGACCTGGCCGAAGCACGACGGATCACATCTTTGCTCTAAGGCAAATCTTTGAGAAATCCTGGGAGTATGCAAAAGAGGACTACGCTTGCTTTGTGGACCTCAAAAAAGCATATGACAGAATTTTTCGGGAGAAGCTCTGGCAAGTGTTGCAAGAGTATGAGGGGGAGGGGGTTCTAAAAATTTAGGCGTCGACTACTTAGATCATTTCCCGCCTTTTTTACATAAGTTATATACGTACGCAGCCCGGGACAAACACAAACATCCATGCCCACGGCAGGATTCGAACCCACGGCCAGGCGGACTCGAGAACTAGAAAGCCCTCGCCCTAGCCCTCTCGGCCACCTGACCGGCGCAAGAGTATGGAGTGGATGGGCAATTACTGGTTGCTATCATGTCTCTGTACGAAAGCTCTGAGATGTGTGTCCGGATTAATGGCGTTAAGTCAAGACCGTTCACCGTGGGTGTTGGACTCCGCCAAGGGTGCGTACTGTCGCCCCTCTTTTTATTATCATTATGGACTGGATAATCAGGGGCAGGCGATGAGCGTGTTTGTGTGATCGACTGCCTGGTGGAGAGGTTGCTCTTTGCTGACGACCTTGTCCTCCTTGGGTCTTCTCGCACGATCCTTCTGCATGCACTAGACCAGTTTGCAGCCAAATGTGAAGAAGCTGTGATGAAGATCAGTGTGGCTAAAACTGAGGTTCTGGTCCTTTCAAGACAGCCTGCTCAGTACCTCCTGGGGAGCCTCATTGAGACAGGTGGAGAAATTCAGGTATCTCGGGATTGCATTCACGAGTGATGGACGGCAGGAGAAAGAATTGGATGCTCGGATCGGTGCAGCAAGCTGTGTCAGACGTGAACTGTGGCGATCCGTGGTAACGAAACGCGAGCTGGGTAACAAAGCCAAGCTCTCCGTCTTTAAATCAATCTTTGTCCTCATTCTCACCTATGGTCATGAGGCTTGGGTAATGACCGAAAGTGTGCGATCGCGTGTACAAGCGGCCGAAATGAGATTTCTGAGAGGTGTGGCAGGTGTTACCCTACTAGATAGAGTGTACAGCAGTACAATAAGGGAGTCTTTAAGTGTTAAGCCGCTACTTCTCTGCATTGAGAGATCTCAGTTGCGCTGGTATGGCCACGTGATACGGATGCCGCAAACTGGTCTTCCTAGGCAGTTGTTATTTTCCAAGCCAGTGGGTAAGAGACCAAGGGGTCGGCCTAGAACCAGGTGGCTACACTACATGAAGAATCTGGGTTCGAGTCGCTTGGGTATTCCAGGGAGGACATACGCCTGATGGCGGAAGATCGCGATCGCTGGAGATCCTCCATAGGGCTGCTGCCCCCGCGACCCTAACGGATAAGCGGGTTGAAAAGTAAGAAGGTAATAAATTTTGGCGTCGACTACTAAGGTTATTTTGCGCCTTTTACACAAGTTTTATCTGTACGCAGCCCGGGATAAACAGAACCATCCATGCCCACGGCGGGATTCTAACCCACGACCAGATCGCCTCGAGAACTAGAAAGTCTACGCCCTAGCCCTCTCGGCCGACTGACCGGCCAAAAAAAAAAAGATGAACTCGGACTTCCGCTGCTTTCCTATACCTTCCTCGGGAGGCTTAATTTCTTGTTCCTCCTAATTTCATTAATCTAGGCTATACAGAACCTGAGTTATTAACTTGTGGATCTTGGTGGCGGCATTTTTATTTCTGTTCTTATCTCAGCAGTTATCGTTCAAATTCGGACCCATGTTCATAGGACTTTTTGTGTTTACCTTGACCTCTATAATACCCCCTTAAATTGTTTTACACACGTTTTGAATTACCTTGTATATACAGTGACATAGCCATGTCTATTTATTGAAAAAAGCGTGTGGATTAAAATAAAATTTAGTACATTGAAGAAAAAAAAGGTCCGTTTAAGTTTGAGAATTTTTTTTCCCGATCAAAATGACCAAAAAATAAAAGAGGAGGGGTTGGCTTAAGTTCGACGTCGGCTTCTATTCATGTAAATACGGTATTTTTAGGGTAGAATATATCTGTTAAAAACGATAGGTTCCTAAAGAGAATAGAAGAACTGTGGATAAACCAATATAGAGGAAGAAAAACTAACCTCTTCTCCATAGCTATTTATTTATGCCCACACGGCTTCTTTTTCTATATAATTGGTTCCTTTCACAAAATTTGGAGGGAAATGGAATGAGCGCCATCCAAATCCCAGTTTGTGAAGGAGAGGGCAAGAGAACGAAGGATAGAAAAAGTAAGCAGACGACAAGAGCTAAGAGAAGTCTGGATGGGAGAGCGCCAGGCGTCTTGAAAGAAAAGAGTAAAGGAGGTAGAAAGAGAAGACAGGAGATGGGCGCAGGCGCAATAGCAGTCGTTAGAGAAGAGACGGGCAAGGAATGGACGACAGGAGATAGGAGAGGTCCAGAAGAGAGAGCGCCGTGCGTCTCGAAAGATAGAGCTTCTTATGCTAAGGAAAAAAGACAGAAAAGATTTGGAGAGAGAAGGAAGGAGATTGGCGAGGTAACAGTGGTTAGAGGAGAGACGGGGAAAGAGCCAATAGGAAAGCGAGAAGGTGCGAGAAGGAGATTTGGAAAGGAAGAGAGAGCAAGTTAAGATTCGAATGAGTAAAGACGGAAAAGCGGAGTTATCGTGGCAGAGCCATCTTCTCGGGGACCCGGAGCCAAGAGGTGCTTCTAGGCGGACACGCGAGCAGCAGGTTAGGCTTGGCAATTCTTATCGTGGTAAAAGTTCACAGTAGCGTCCCCTAATAATCACGGAAGACATCGGGCAGCCCCGTCGCTTTTATGCTCTGAATTTATTATTTTAACATTTCTACTTAATAAGTGAATGATTTATCATATTATAGGGTTAATTTTCACTACCACACAATCGCAAACGCAAGTCCCACTCTCGGCCCTGCGGGCCTCGCTGGTCACTGTTTTCCCTTATTCGCACGCCATTCCCACTCTCGGCCCTGCGGGCCTCGCGGGTCACTGTTTTCCTTTACTCGAACGCCTTCGGCGTTCTGTTTACGACGTCCCCCTCTGGGGGCAAATTACTGATATATACCCCAACCTGTTTGGTTACAGGGGGCATTTGGTTTCCCCTCGGCCGATTACAGGAGGATAATTATCAGTAATTATTTTATTTGTCACAGAAATTGGCGTGATTATTAAGGGACGCTACTCTGAACTTTTACCTTTGTCGTAATAGAAAATCAGCCAGTAAACCTCGCTGCCGAGTACTCCGCGGGAAACGAGAAGCGTTAACTTCCCGGGAACCACAAGGGGAAGGTGAGCGAAGGGCACGAGAAATTACTCATGGAAGTTCGAATTTGAAGGGCGATATTACGTCGTTAGGTGTGACTGTCAAATGTCCTATGCCCTCAGCTAGTAAGGCGTCCGGAGATAATGTTATTACGTAGCAGAAGCTAGAGGCGCCGGAGACCGTGCGGGAGCACGATAATTCGACTTTAGGCCTAAACGCCAAAGGTTCTACGTTCTCATTGAGTTACTTTGACGGGGCGTTAACGAAGAGACAGCAGGCGCCCGTGAGCAAGGCTTGTTTCTGAGGGCAGGCAGGAGGAAGCCACGGAGACCCTACAATAAGCAGGGACGATCTGCTTTGGATTCCTGTGTGCGAGCAGGCGAATTTACTGGTGGAAAGAGATAGCAGCGTAAGCGCGCATATCACCGGTGAACATTGCGTAGCGCGTTGCGAAGCCCTGAATCCTTATTGCAAAGGTGAGCCTTCTTTAGAGCTAACGTTGGATCGTGCTAGGATTCTGAACATTGCCTGGATATTGTCATTAATATTGCTAGACGCATTACCTGGCGTAGTCCGTAAGGCGCGCGTACCATATAGCAATTTAATTAATGCTCATTTATTTTTGTTTTGTTCTGATAGTGCATCCCATTGCGTCGCTCTTCAGAGAAGACAATTTAGCCATTCGGGTTCCAGTAATCCTCCCGCCAAAAGGCTTACACGGCGGGTTCGCCGTTGTGTGGTAGAGTACTTCAGATGTTCACAGAAATATAGGAGAATATTCCAAGATAAACATTTATACAAAGTAGTGGCATTGTGCCGGATAAGTGGCTATTTTCTTCCGATCTCGAGACTATCCACTTATCGAGGTTCGACTGCATAATTATTCAAACAGGAATTTTTAAAGAGTCTGATGACGACTGGTAGGATGATGAAGAAGACGAAGATCACACACTGAGTGCTGAAAATCCATTCAAATCCCATTCAAGAAAATTAAAAACTGTTTTATTAATTTTCGATTATGTTAAATGCATGTTACTTTAAAATTATATTAAATATGATATTTCTAAAATCAAGCTAAATTCATGTTATTATATGCTGAAAAGCATATATTGGTTTCGCTCTGTTTGTGTGTCTGTCTGTCTGTCTGTCTGTCCGTCCGTCCTTCCGTCTGTATGTCCGACGATTTCTCGAGAATGCTTTAACTTTTTCAAGTTCTTTTTTTGCTGTTCGATAGAGACCCTTCCTGAGCTCACCTGATTAGTTTGTGATTGAAATCGGTCTAACAGACACGTGACTATTGAGGCCCAAACCCCCCAATTAATTTTTTTTATTGGCAATATAAGGCATGTAATATGTCATTCGAACGGGAATGACGAGCACAAGACGAATATGACATTCTTTTCGAATTTCGAAATGCTACATCCGAGAAAATGACCCCAAAAAGTACTAAAATGAGCCCTTATTACGAGCTTTAGCTAAGAATACAAGCATAATCAATATCTTTGTGTCTGGCCGGCCATCGTTTGCACGATAACGTGAAAATGGAAGAACTCAACTGCGATATATCAACTTTTGATGAGCTCTCGTGGGCCCCTTCAGGCACGTGCACTAATGTTAAGAATAAGAACTTTGGGCATGTAATATATCAATTGATGGTACCGACGAGTCATAAGTGAACACAGTGTTACTTTTTGTTTATCACTTAAGCATTGTTGATGGCAGCTTGGAGCACGTGCCCATAGTGAAGCTTTGTCGAAGCACGTGCTCATTTCGTTTTAAAATTCAGTGCTGTTAGGCTTATTGTAAAATGTGACTAATTAATGTTAGGTCTATTGTTAAAAATGGCTAATTAATGTTAGGCTTATAGTTAAAAATGGCTAATTAATGTTAGGCCTATAGTTAAAATGACTATATAGCGTTAGGCCTATTGTTAAAAATGGCTAAATAATATTAGGCCTATAGTTAAAAATGGCTAATTAATGTTAGGCCTATAGCTAAAATGACTATATAATGTTAGGCCTATTGTTAAAGTGACTATACTATGTTAGGCCTATTGTTAAAAATGGCTAATTAATGTTAGCCCTATTGTTAAAAATGGCTAATTAAAGTTAGGCCTATATTTATAAATGATGTGAGTGTGGATAGAATCAAAGGTATTTCTATTGTTTATTTAAACCAAGCGAAAGTGAAATATTGAAATTTAAAATCACATCTGCGTCCCAGGTAAAGCTCCTTGGAATGCTTACAAGATTTTACCCGACAATGCTTTGCAACAATGATTAAGAAGGGATGAA
Organism: Rhysida immarginata; assembly: GCA_023313115.1. Taxonomy (NCBI): domain Eukaryota; kingdom Metazoa; phylum Arthropoda; class Chilopoda; order Scolopendromorpha; family Scolopendridae; genus Rhysida; species Rhysida immarginata. The sequence goes on along the minus strand of JAHWFO010001617.1, from coordinate 78,651 downwards.
TGGTTACTTTGATTAAGAAAGGATGAATAGCTATAGCGGTGGAAAGAACATAGGCGAATAAGTTTGAAACATTTAGACGTGCGAGCATTTCATTTCTCATTTCACGCGTGTTTGGAAAGATTCGTGTGAACGCTGCAATCGAATACGTAAGTTGACATGCAGTTTTCGCCATTGCTGTATATAAAATATGACTGTAATATTAAACAACAAATATTTATATTCTTCTTTTCAGCATATTTGAAAATCGTTTTACGAGTTATGTTCTTGTTTTTAAAAGAAGGATTCGTATATTATAATAGTTCATACCGATTTTATGGTTTAATTTTTAAATTAATTTGTTAAGATAAAAATAAGATAAGTTCAAAAAATTATTTATAATTGTGTGATTAATTTAATAAGTCTATTTTTATTAATGATTAGACACCATAAAATCCAAAGATGAACCAAAAACATTTGAACCCAAAGTTGATATATAATCTTTATAAGCATAGAACGAGTCTCAAGAGCAGCGTTGCGGTAATGTTTATGCATTATACAATTTGGCATTTCAATGAAAAAGCCATAAAAATTAATGTGTAAATAAAATGAAAAAATTATGATGGAAGTGGATAAATAAAAATAAATTAAATAAATAAAATAATATAATTAATATAAGAATACATTAATTAAATGATAAATAAATACAAAAAATAAACTAAAATAAATAAAGCGAATAATTAATTAATTAAATAAACTAGACTAAATGAATAAATAAAATAATATAAATACATAAATTAATAAAATAAAATCTTGTAAAATAACAATTAAATTTAATCATTGCTCTGAAGAAAATGCGACAGCGAAAATCCAACAATATGAAATAATTCATCGTTTCAACAATGATCTTAAACAAGAGCCGTACTTCCCTTATTCTGTTAATCGAGCATTCCACTCAGGGCTCTAAATCTTGCCGTACAACTTTTTTTTTATACCTTTTTTTATGAGCGCTACTGTATGTCACTTTCACTTTAGCCGTCTCTGACGCGTGGCTTTCGATTTTCTACTGAACAAGTCGTAGCTATCGCCATCTAGTGCACAATATTGGCTACGGACCAAACTCTACCATGGAGAGCAGTAGCCATGCACAAACCAGGGGATAGATTATGCTTTAAGGGAATATTGAAGAATAATGGAAACGTATTGTCCTTTCCTCACCCCCTAATCTTACACCTTGTATCCGTATAAAGAATTCTCATGAATAGTTTTATAACGTCTCACTAGATGACGTTAGGCACGAAAGGAAGAGACGAACCAATATATCTCCACCGTGAGACGAACAACGCAGAGGCAAGTGAAACTTCAAGTAGAGTAAACGTGTACGAAAATGAGTATGCCACGAATATAACAAGACTGTTTCGTTCATACTCGTTTCAGAAGTCCTACCCCTTACACTGTAAAGAAGACGGTAGACGCACTGGGAGACTGAGAAGGTATTTTCATAAACATTTGGGATAGGATACTGAGAAAGCTGTTGAAACACTGCGTCGTTAGTGAACTTAGCCAGCTTGTCAGACAGTAGAATCTAACTGATTGTGACTAATTGTTTCCGCAGATAGTGTACTTGCTTCTCGATGCTCAGGCTATGACGTGCCTTATGCGTTTGTCTAAACTTTAAAAACTCACTTCTAACGATGCCCTCATATAACGAATTTAAGTTTTGGTTGACTGTAAAGGTAGATACACTGTGAGACCGTGAAGGTATTTCACAGTCATTTATGGGATAAACAGGGAGCTACTGAAACACTAAGTCGTTGGTGAACTGAAGCTCGAGGTTGCCGGTTAGAAGAACCTCATTAATTATTATTAGAGTGCATACATAGTTATATAATGCTCTTAATATGGAGCACGGTAGATTCTACTGGCGCCTACAATCCCCAATGAAGTTGGAAGAACGCTGCATAGAACGCATCGCTCAAATGCTGCTGGATATGAACTACAACTTAACGAAAGGGCACAATAGATGGCGTTGCAGAGACTTGGCTATAGTAAACAACAACGTGGACGCAGACTCGAATGTCTGGTTATCTGATGATGTCATAAACATCTTCGACGGTCTCCCCGGGTACATCATCCCCGAGATTTTAAGCATGATGTACGAAATGGCCTATCATGAATCCAATGACAAGGATGTGTTCACTGTCCTGTTGTGCAAACCCATAAAGAGACTTGATCTGACATTAGATAACATCCAAACGAAAGATTTCGAGGAAGTGTTCAAAATAATTAAGCAGGATTTGGAATCGCAGCTCACCATACTGAAACTCAGACGCCGTGAATATATGATGCATTTACCGGATCCTCTTTTGCCCAATTTGAATATGCACCTGAGGGATATGTCTTCCTTAACACACCTGGAAATAAATCTCAATACCGATGATAGTTTATTGGAGTCCATCGGTGGCGGTTGCTCCAATCTAAAGCATTTAGAAGTGACGTCCCGACTTGTTACGAGTGATGGATTGAAGAGACTATGCTTGAATCCAAAGGATAAAACAAAAAGGTGCCAGAAGCTTGAATCTATGATCTTAAACGTTTATATGAGCCAAATCCCCACCAACGCTCTCGTGGCCCTCTTGCTCGGCCTGCCTCAACTAGCTCTTCTGGAGTTTCAAGACCGGGACTTAGGGAATGTGTTCCGACTGGCATACGATAACGACCAGGAGCAACACACCCAGCTCAAGATACAAGAAATCAGTCCTGTCACGAGTTATTTCTGTCAACAATTACACCCTCTCCACCTATCTAAATTGTGTCCACATTTGAAGACGTTATACCTGGAAAACTTAACCACCGATCAACTTGGAAGCTTTCCTGCCATACCAACATTGAGGGAAGTGACGTTGCAGTACATAGGCAGCAAATCACAGTTCGACCACGGAGTCATTCCTTTCCTTCAGAACAACGGGAAATTTTTACAAGTCCTGAACTTCTGTATGAGTTCCTACTTCAACTACACAAAAGTTGACCAACTATGTAAGAACCTCAAGGAACTACACTGCGATGATTTACAAACTTTAGACGGATCCCCTTCGTCAGAGCCTCATTTTATGAGTTTGGAGTCTTTGCGTTATCAGAAACTTGGTTCTCTCGATTATGAATCCACATCCCGACTCATCCAGTTGATATCAAATTGTCATAATTTACGCCGCTTATCGATTTATTGGACTGAATGGAAGATGGATCACTTGTTGAACATAATTTCCCAGAATCCATTCCGTCATCTTATTAGAATCGATATCAAATCGGATTATATGTCCATAGATGCGAAGACGTCAGACGTGGCGACCCCCCTGTCTACATTCCTAGACACACTATCCGAAATGTAAGATTCAACGCAGTCTTCTACAAGAACATTAACATTGAAGTTCTTTTATTTTTTCATGTACCTCAACAGTTTTCGTCATTCCATTGCCAATATACAGTGACACACTTGCTTTTGTTGAAATTCATCGTGACTGCTGCTATTCAGAATAAAAAATGGTCCAAAAGTCGCAGTGGAGCTTTTATTACCAAATCCGAGAGAGGAATAAAAAACCCGAGTACGTACGTGAAATGGATGCGCGAACCTACGTTTTCGGCCATATTGATTAAGACACTCTCAAAAAACAAGAGATATGTGTGATTAGCTACGATATATTCCAAACGGTGAGAGATAGCTGAAATCCGACAAGTGTACTGAATTTCTGAATAAATTCTCATGTTGTTTGATATGTCACATGACCCCTTTTCATTTGAAAAAAAAATATCCCCATCCAGAATGTTGGTTTTCATAATGTAATCTTATTTCGTCATGTAAGTCCCATATCCATTTCACTAAAAAAGTAAACATCTGAGTACATCGACTTGAAATTTGCTTCTACATGTTCAGTACATGAAAAGTTTTGATGAAAAGTATCTTAAAAATCGCCTTATTGCATGAGGTCTAATTGTTCTTTTCAAATGGAAAGTATACCTTGTGACATATCAAACAACAGGAAAATTTTCTCAGAAATTCATTTCAGTTATCGGATTTAACTTATCTGTTACGGTTTACAAATTACGTCATTCGAAATCTTCCAATTTCACATCACAGAATTGCATGCCTCCTACCAAAATTTTAAAGGAACGAGCGCTGCGACCGATAAAACACGATAACTTCTAAACCGTGACAGTTACATGAAATCCGGCGAATGAAATGGCATTCTGAGAAAACCCTCGTGTTGTTTGATATATCACAAGACCTGTTTTCAATTTTTTAAAAATTAACCTCTTTCCAATAAGTCAAACATGAAGATGGCGAATTTTAAGTTTATGAATGCCAATCATGGTCTATAGAAGTTTACTTCCATAGACCCTGATGCTAAAAATAAATTTTGTTATTACATTGCTTTGTAATAATTTTTAATCATACTTCACGTGCGATGGCACCACATGTCTGATCGTTCTACATGGTTAGAGGTACATAAAGATCAAAGGTTATATGGAGGAAATCGAATAAACTGAATAAACTGTTTTATGGCGAATTCCACTCAGCGCTCTGGAGTAGAGCAAGAGTAGCACAAACCACGTGACTGCTCTCCTTGAGAGGAAGCAAAATTGCTCGCCAAGTGGAACAAACACATTTCTCAAGTGGAAGAGTAAAAGTATGACGAATTTCAATTTCAATTAGTAAAGTTCGATCTCAAACCCTCACTACCTTCCCACAATATCCATAAAAGTATCAATTTTCGGTCTTTTACACTTCCCTTGAATCTTGGAAAGTAGCAAAGGAAGACATTACGCTTCCTTTCATCTTCATCTTCTGAACCAGCCAAAAATTCTTCAACGAAAGCGTTAAAAATTCGTCATCAGCCATATTGGAAGTTTGAATCCACCTCTCTTCCCACTCCTCCTCCAGCTACTCCACGTCCTGAGCTGGAGTAGCTGGAGCACGAGCAGCAAGTGGAACACAGAGTAGGAGCACTCGCAATGCTCCGAGCAATGAGTAGAACGCCATGGAGCAAATGGAGCAAAAAAAGAGTGCTCTAGAGCAACGAGTGGAATTAGCTATTAATATTGATAGTTGTGTTTCGGTTTCCTCATTGCTCCAACGCCATCTTCAATACACTGAACCCCTGCCTCACGACAAGTAAACGCACTGGCCATGAAGAACAGTGTGCAGGAAAATGCGCCATTTGTGTGACTAGAAAATAACTGGTTTGCGTGTGTGTGTGTGTTTTTTTTGTTTTTTTTTGTAGTTTCCTGATTTTATAAAAAAAAATAGACTCCAGGTCAATTTAGAAGGTCACTTGTATTTTTATTATTATAAATTTTTTTAAAAAATTTCTAAATCCATTATTCGATCCAAACACAAATTATCTGAAATTTAAAACTATTTCCGTGTCTTTATAAAAATTTTAGAGCGAAAGATTCATACGTTGATTTTATAAAAATTATTCTCTTACACCTCTCATGATTGGTATCAATGGTACGGAACCGTCTATGCAAATAGCCAGGAATGGAATAAAAGGGGCCTAATTCAGTAGACATAATGCCCTCAACTTGATTGTTGGGGTCCCAGTAAGTCCTAAATATTTACCATCTGCAGTCATTTGTATTGCTTTTCCTATGCTTATGCATTAATGAAAACTAGTTGTTACCCGCGGCTTCGCCCGCCCGCGCCATCTGTTGAGGGGAATTACAAAGCAAAAGCAGATAATTTTAAATGAGAAGCCCAGAAAGTGGGGAGGGGGGGGGGGGTCTTAGGGGGCTGATTTTTGGCGATGGAGCAGGTCCTTTATTGATAAGCCTGCCCTGATAATTTCAAGTCGCTAGCTCAAACCGTCTAGGAGGATATAGAATTACAGATAAATAAATAAATACACGCAAGAGTTTTAGGATATACAGGGTGGTCCATAAGTCTGTCCCCCCCTTTTATTTTTTGAACCGAAGCAGATATGTCAATTTTGATGAATCCAATGAATAGGAAGTTGTGGGTGGCCTATCCCATGGTGCACTTTTC
>JAHWFO010001617.1:0-72232 GCA_023313115.1 Rhysida immarginata | reverse complement strand
GGGGGGGTCGAACGACCACCCCAAAAATGCTGAAGGTCCATGATTTTGATTTCTGTGAATTTAAATCTATTTTTTAAATTCTGTTAAAAACTCTGAGTGAACAAGGAGTAGTGGAATCGTTGGCGAGGGGTTGTTTTTAATTTCAGTTTTTTAATTTCCCCTTTTTTTCCTCGTTCGGCCTGTTCCAGTGCCATTTCCCATCCCTCACCAATCATCCCACTCCTTGCTCACTCCAGGTAAAAAAAAAAAGGACTTTTTCCCCTTTGACCTACACAGAACCGGACCGACAATTCCTCATTCACATCTTTCATTGCCAGAAGATGACTTAAGTCGAAAGTGCTTGCGATTTTAATTTTATATCTTTTCACGGTTTTTTAATTTTGATTACAAGTTTTTTTTCCTCACAAAAATGAAATCCGAATTTTGTAAGCAGACTGATTTTTTTTGATATCAACAATGAGCATAAACTTCACAAACAACTTGACAAAAATATTACTGAAATATGTTCATTTTAAATTAGTATTACTGTAATTAAAACATAATAAAAAGAATGGATTATTCGAACAAAAGGTCCAATAAATCGAGAGTTCGACCTCCCCTGAAAAAATTCTTGGGTACGTGCCTGCTTAGAACGCATCGCTCAAATGCTGCTGGAAATGAAGAATAACTTAACGAAAGGACACAACAGATGGCGCTGCAGAGACTTCGCTAACTTAAACATCAACAACAACGTGGACGAAGACTCGATTGCATGGTTATCTGATGTCAAAAACGTTTACGTCGATTTGCCCGGGTCCATCATCTCGGATATAATAACAAAGATGGTTAAAATGGCCTCTCGTGGATCCTTGAAAAAAAAAGTTGAAGATTGACAAGGATGTGTTCAGTGTCCTGTTGTGCCAACCCTTACAGAGACTAGATCTGACATTAAATACTATCCAAACGAAAGATTTTGAGGAAGTGTTCAAAATAATTAAGCAGGATTTGAAATCGCAGCTCACTGTACTGAAACTCAGACGCAGCGAATTTAGAGATGACTATTTACTGGACCCTACTTTTCCCAATTTAACGACTCACCTGAGCGATATGCATTCATTAACACACTTGGAAATAAATCTCAATAGCGATGATAGTTTATTTGAGTCCATCGGTGGCGGTTGCCCTAATCTTAAGCATCTAGAAGTGATGTCCCATGTTGTTACGAGAGATGGGTTGAAGAGCCTGTGCTTGAATCCAAAGGACTCAACAAAAAGATGCCAGAAGCTTGAATCTTTGATCTTAAACATTTATATGAGCCAAGACCCCACCGATGCTCTCGTCGCCCTCTTGCTCAGCCGGCCTCAACCATCTCTTTTGGAGCTCCAAGATTGCGACTTAGCGAATGTGTTGCGACTGGTATACAATAACGACCAGCAACAACACACCCAGCTAAAGATCCAAAAAATCAATCCTGTCACGAGAAATTTCTTTCAACAATTACAACCTCTCCACCTATCTAAATTATGTCCACATTTGAAGACGTTAACTTTCCTAGACTTATCCACCGATCAACTCAGAAGCTTTCCTGTCATACCAACATTGAGGGAAGTGACGTTTCAGTACACACGCAGCACATCACAGTTCGACCACGGAGTCATTCCCTTTCTACAAAACAACGGGAAATTCTTTACAAGTCACTACTTCAACTATACAAAAGTTGACCAACTGTGTAAGAACCTCAAGGAACTACACTTTTTTCATTGCGGATTTATAGATGGATCCCTCTCGCCAGAGCCACATTTTACGAATTGGGAGTCTTTGCATTATGAGAAACTCTATTCCACCGGTTGTGATTCCAGATCCCGACTCGTCCAATTGATCTCAAATTGCCATAATTTGCGCCGTCTGTCGATTTTCTGGATTTGGTGGTCGATGGATCACTTCCTGGAAGTTATTTCCCAGAACCCATTCCATCATCTTGTTAGCATTGACATCGAATCGGATTTTGTCCATACATGCAAAGACGTCAGATGCGGCTACCCGCTATCCACATTCCTAAACACACTACCTGAAATGTACGACTCTCAACGCAGTCTTCTTCAAGAATAATAACACTGAAGTTCTGTGGTTTTTGCATGTACCTAAACAGTTTTCGTTATTCTATTGCCAATATAAAATGACGTACGTACTCTTGTTCAAATTCAACGTGACTGCTGCTATTCACAATAAAGAATGATCCAAAAGACCCAGTGGAGCCTTGTATTATCAAATCCGAAAGAAGAATAAAAAATCCCAGTACGTACGTGAAATGGATGCACGCACCTACATTTTTGGCGACATACGAACTTGATGTATTAGGATGCTTTCAAAAGACTAGAGATGTGTGTGTGATAAGCCAGAATATTTTCCGAACGGTAACAGATCGCTAAATCTCCACAAGTGGATTGAATTTCTGAGTAAATTCTCATGTTGTTTGATATGTCACATGACTCCTTTTCTATTTCAAAAAAAAATGCCCTCAGTCCAAAATGGCGGTTTTCATAAAGTCAACCAATTTGATTATGTAGTTCCCACATCCAATTTACTAAAAAAGCAAACATCTGAGTACATCTACTTGAAATGAGGTCCTATGTTTGGAGGACAAGAAAAAACTTTGAATCCGCCTCTTAAAAATCGTCTTATTGGATGTAGCTTTTTTTATTTTCAAAAGGAAGTGTATCACGTGACGTATCCAACAACAGGAGATTTTTCTCATAAATTCATTTCACTTGTTGGATTTTACGTATCTGTCACTGTTAGCAAGTTACGTTATTTTAATCTTCCATTTTCACATCATACCATTGCATGCCTCCTGTTCAAATTTAAGGTAACGACAGCTGCGAGTGATAAATCACGATAACTTCTAAACCGTGACAGTTAGATGAAATCCGACGAATGGAATGACTTTCTGAGAAAACGCTCGTGTTATTTGATATGTGATAAGACCTACTTTCAATCTTAAAAAATTAACCTCTTTTCTTATATGGCAGACTTTAAGATGGTGAATTTAATGTATATCATGGACTGAAATTGGCCACAAATAACCATTTCATATTAGTGAACCCACATAAATGGATGTGGGGACTTAAGTTTACGCCACATAAGGTAATCTGAGTCCGCCATATTGGACGGAGCCTAATTTTTTTTACAAATGGAAACTGGGTCATGTAACATATCAAACAACATGAAAATTTTCTCAGAAATTCAGTCCACTTGTCCGATTTCAGCCTTCTTTCACGGTTTGGAAGATACGTCATTCAAAAATAACTCAACTGAGTAATTTACTCATTCAAAATTTATTCAGTGGATTTGTATGGCATACTTGTCGATCAACAAGTCGGCAAGAACGTTTACAATTTTATTTTTCGCATATCGGTTGATCGATTTGGAAGTTAGTACTCTGTCAAATAGCGATTATTTATCAGCGTAGAGTCCATGTACTCGGTATGTAGAAAAAGACTTACTAATATCTTTTGTTCAAAATGGCATACACATTTCCTTATTATTCTTCACACATTCTAATCTAATCAGTTTTATAGTTTTATATATTTATTCTTGAAAAAACTGTAATATATGTCATACAAATTCCATAAAAACTCTGCTTATGTATTGCGTGTATTTTTGATTTCTATAATTTTATTAAAAAAATTTTTAAATAAAAAAACTAAAATGAGACATTCTCTTTTCAACCTAACATTAATAATCATGTTTTATACTTTAACTAGCTGATATACCCGGCCTTACTCGGGCTCTTTTTTGATGAAATTTTGCAATATTTTTATGTGAATATACAGTAAAACTGAACACATGAAGAGCTTAGAATTAATACAGTAAAAATTCATATTGAAGAATCGAAAACAATTCTTTTAAAATGCATCCTTATGGATGGCCCCTTCAGCAGTTCTACTCGACTTCTCTTGTTCTGGAATGTTGTGTATAGCTGAGTGGGTTTGACGCAGTGCCAAAGAAAAAAAGTGGAGAATAATGTTCATTTTTTCTGTATATTCGCATTCAAAATTGCCAAATTTTATCAAAAAAGAGCCGCGCAACGACGGGTATATCAGCTAGTTCATAATGAATCGAAAAATAATCCTAGATACTTGAAATAAATTTTAAATCAAAGCAGAAAATCCTTATTTTATGACCAGTGTAAAAACTAAGCTTTTAACACGCGAGTTTCTATGTTAATTTATGAAAACCAAAGAAAATCCGGAAAACATAAAATACCGTAAACTTGGATCCAGATGATCAGAAAATAAACTAAGCAGACAGTTGATCTCGCTAATTGCCATCACTGTACCAAATTTCATTATCTAGACCTATTTTTACTCGATTCACTGAAAAACTGGTGAAATCGCCTATTTTTACGAAGGGCCGTGGGGAAGCAAATGGGTAAAATATGAAAAAATGCAGAAATTTGTTTAGTATTCGTTTTCTCCAAGAACAATGCCAGACCACACACAGCCAAACTGACTATGGAACTCAAACGGGACATCTTACCATATCCTTCATACAGCCTGGATCTCTCCACTTGCGACCATGGATCTCAATACAAAACTGGATCGTTCACGCCTATGGAAGAAATCCGTAACCAAAGTTGCTTGGTAGCCAGGCAATATCATCGATAAGTTCGGGGACGGACATCGATTTCAATACAAGTTTTGTATTGAGATCGATGGACGGATCTCAGCTGATCTCAGCAGCATAGAGAATTTATATTCTATTGATATTACTTAGTAGATGTATACAGAGCCTAACTTTTCAAATAAGCTTCTGATAAATTAAAAAAATTATTTTTTTATTCTGTAATTTTTTAATAATTAGTTGGAATAATGTGGAGGAAAACAAACTGAAAATCATTTCAAATGTTTATTTTCATTTTATTTTGTTCTTACTGTAAAATTATATAAATCAAAGTAGAAATTTGAAAATAAACTCCTCATCATTAAAATGATTTGAGAATTATTTACATTATTTTTAGTCCTTTATAATATTTTTTTAAAAAAAAACATTTTTAGAGTTGTATGGTTGAAAAATGAAAAGGCAAGTTTGACTCATTTTTGAAATTGCATTTTTAACGGAAACATTACTCTTGTACCTGTTTATTTGGTAAATGATACATAAAATCAATTGAAAATATCTCTACACTTTACATATTTTTGACAAGTTTGGTAATTTTCTTCTAATTGACACATTTGCCTGTTTTGCTGTAAAGATTTTGCCGGAAGACTTTAATTTTAAATTTAAAAAGGCACAAATGATTTTTTATAATCAATGGAGTTTGATGCAATTCCTCACTTATGTTAGTTCGATAGAGAAACTATGCAGCAGAAAGAATTGTCCCCGTTCTTATCGTTTACTACTTCCTGGACCAGTGACTTCCGATTATCTTTTTGGTTACGCATTTTCAACGTTCCTCCCATAGGCGTGAGCGATCCAGTTTTGTGAAAGCCTAGTGGTGCCCTCGGACGTCAGGTGCGTAAAATCTACCTAAATTACTATCGAAAACATAGGCAGGGTAACTAGAAAAAAATTATATCTCCGCAAAACACCGCGGAAAATAAAGAAATTTTGCTGAGCACAAGATAAAAGGATCTAATTTTATATATAAAAAAAAATAAAATAATTTTTTTTTTTAAATAATTAATTTTTGCTGCTTGATTGAAATGTTGGCGTCTGCTATAAGACCTTGCAGTGAAGCATTTTCTTCCCCATCAATTGCTTTTCGGATCGCATCTTAAATTAAAAACTTAGTAAAAATATTATATGTAACAAAGTCTTATATATGGTGCTAAATTTTAAATTTTATAATATTGGATTTTAAAATTTTATGTACTTTTGAATTTTGAATATTGTATTAGACTTGATTTTTTTTTATTGAAATTATTGGTTTGTATTTACTTTATTTTTACGTATTTATTTTATTTTTACATTTATATTCTCTCCGATTAGATTTTAAAATATAGCGACCATCGATAATAATATGTAAGTTAAGTGTAATTTGGTTTTTAAACCAAAAAGTCACGAGCAAAACTGCTCATTCAATTATTTTTTTTTTTACAAATTTTTAAAATTTAAAAATAATGAAGCATATTTTAAAATTATTCCATTGTTATTTTCATAACCGTTATAATTTGTTATCGAATTTTATTGGAATTTCGCCAAAGGGAATTTGTTTGAAATAATTTTTTTATATAATATTTGCCAATTATTTTTGCTAATATTTTGATAATATATTATTGGTTATAACAAAATTTGTGAGTTTTATTTAAAAATTTAACAATCAGTACAATTTTAAAATTTCATTAGTATTTTACAATTCAGTGTGGATAAGAGAACATAAAAGAGTATCTAAACTTTTATTCTGTTTTAATTATTTATGTCAAATAATGATATAAAATAACAAGCTATTAATAAAACCAATATTTTTTTATTTTAATATTTTAATTTATTTTTTCTTTGTTTAATCAGCAAAAAAGGTAACGTTAAACACTGTTCTCTAGGTGGCGTTGGCTAAGCAGACGCATCTAGCTCTTTACGCACCCGACGTTTGGTACGCTGCAATGCAAAATGACCGACGTTTTGTAGTCTATGAGTGTCGCCTCTCCCCATTATTGCTCTCTGCTATCACCTTGGGAGGGCAGAAGTTCGGCTCCAATGAGGAAGAGAAAAATACCGCCGTCACGTGGTTTCGAAATCAGCCCGAAGATTTCTACAGAACCGGTATCCAGATGCTCCCAGAAAACGCTGGAAAAAATGTGTAGAGAAGCAAGGAGAGTTCTTTGAGAAATATCTCGTGTGTGGGTTTTTTTTGTAGTTTCCTGATTTTATAAAAATAAAGCCCAGGTCAAATTTGAACGCCCATCTTATTATTATAAACAATTTTTAAAATTCCTAAATCTATTATTGGATACAAGCGCAAAATAGATGAAATTTAAACCTATTCCTGAGTCTTTATAAAAATTTCTAGATCAATAGATTCATACGTTGATTTTACTAAAAGTTATTACCTCACATTTGTCACCATAGATTTAAGTATAACCCCTTTCATTGTTATCAAGGGTACGACACGGCTATGCAAATTTCACGGGATGGAATACAAGGGAGCTAACTCAGTAGACATAATGCCCTCAAGCTATTATTACGTGACTTATAGGTATTTCTAAACATTTACAGATTTAAAAATTCACTTCTATCCATGCTCTCCGTATAACGAATTTTAATAAATTGTTAGTGAATGTGTCACCAGATGGCGATCAAATACGACGCAGTATGAAAGCAAAAGACGAAATACGCAGAAGCGAGGTGCACATTCGAGTAGAACAGATTTGTAAGAAAACGTGTACGCAAGGAACGCAGCAGGACTGTTTCGACTGATAAGCCCTGCCCGTGCAATGTAAAGAATAAGGAACACGTGCTACGACCAGAGAAGGTATTTTCATAGAATTTTGTGATAAGACACGGAGTAATGTAATGAAGCACTGAGTCCTTGCTGAAATAAAAATGGATATGCAGTCGAACAAGTAAAGTATTCAGCGAGAAGGAACCTGTTGATTGTTATTAGATGGTATACATTGTTATATAGTGCTGTTAACATGGAAGGAAATAAATTCTGTTGGAGTCTGCAATCCCCAATGAAGTTGCAAGAACGCTGCTTAGTACGCATCACACAAACGTTGTTGGAAATGAACAACAACTTAACGAAAGTGCACACCAGATGGCGATGTACGAACCCAGCTATAACAAACATCAACAACGAGAAGGAAAACTCAAATGCATGGTTATCTGATGTCAAAAACCTTTTCGTCGACCTCCCCGGGTCCATCATCTCGGATATTATAACCAAGATGGACGAAATGGCCTATCTTGGATCCTTGAAAAACGAAAAGTTGAAGATTGACAAGAATCTGTTCAGTGTCCTGTTGTGCAAACCCATAAAGAAACTAGATATGACAGTAGATACTATCCAACCGAAAGATTTCGAGGAAGTGTTCAAAATAATTAAGCAAGATTTGGAATCGCAGCTCACTGTACTGAAACTCAGACGCATGGGACATGTACCCGACAGTTCACTAGACTCCACTTTCCCGACTTTGCAGATGCATCTTAGGGATATGCCTTCTTTAACGCACTTGGAAATAAGTCTCAATTGCGATGATAGTTTATTCGAGACTGTCGGTGGCGGTTGTCCCAATCTAAAGCTACTAGATGTGAGGTCCAAATTTTTTCTTACGAGTGATGGATTGAAGAGCCTATGCTTGAATCCAAAAGACTCAACCAAAAGGTGCCAGAAGCTTGAATCTTTGATCTTACGCGTTCATATGACTCAAGATCCCACCGACGCTTTCTTCGCCCTTTTGCTTGGCCTACCTCAACTAGCTCTTCTGGAGATCTCATACTGGGACATAGCGAATGCGTTACGACTGGCATACGATAACGACCAGCAGCAACACACTCAGCTCAAGATCCAAAAAATCCCCCCTGTAACGAGAAATGTTTGTCAAAAATTACACCCTCTCCACCTATCTAAATTGTGTCCACATTTGAAGACGTTATCCCTGACATACTTAACCACCGATCAACTCGAAAGTTTTCCCGTCATACCAACATTGAGGGAAGTGAAGTTTTACTGCATAGGCAACAAATCACACTTCGACCACGGAGTCATTCCCTTCCTACAAAACAACGGGAAATTTTTACAAGTCCTGAGCTTCTCTGTGAGTTCTTATTTCAACTATACAAAGGTTGACCAACTGTGTAAGAACCTCAAGGAACTGTTCTTATTTCGTATCGAAACTATAGACGGATCCCTTTCGCCAGAGCCTCATTTTACGAATTTGGAGTCTCTGAGTTATCAGAAAACTCTTTCCCTCAATTATGAATCCACATGCCGACTCATCCAATTAATATCAAATTGCCATAATATGCGCCGTTTGTCGATTTGCTGGAAGGAATGGAAGATGGATCACTTGATTGACATTATTTCCCAGAATCCATTCCCCCATCTTGTTAGAATCAACATCCAATCGGATTATATGTCAATAGAAGGTGAAACGTCAGATGAGGCGACCTCCCTGTCTGCATTCCTGCACACCCTACTTGAAATGTGTGACTCACATCGCAGTACTCTGCAGGAATGTTAACACTCAAGTTCTATTGTTTTTGCATGTACCGAAACCATTTTCACGTAATCGCTTTTCTTGCTATTCACAATCCAAAACTCCCAGTGGAGCGTTTTATGACCAAAACCGAGAGTAAAATAAAACATTCGAGCACGTACGTGGAATGGATGCGTACACAAACAAACTTGGTCATGATTAAGACATTCTCAAGAAAACAAGATATGTGAGTGATAAACGACGATATCCTCCAAACGGTGACATGTCGCTGAAATCCGACCAGTGAAAAGAATTTCTGAGTAAATTCTTATGTTGTTTGGTATGTCACATGACATTTGAAAAAAAGAATATTGATCCCCATCAAGAATGGTGGTTTTCATACAGTCAGCCAATTTCGTCGTGTAGTCCCCACATCCATTTCACTAAAAAAGTAAACATCTACTGCAAATAGGGTCATACATTTTAATTACATGAAAAGCTTTGAATTCGCCATCTTAAAAATCGCCTTATTGGATGGAGCTCTAATTTTTTTTTTTCAAATGGAAAGTGTATCACGTGGCATATCAAACAACATGAGAATTTTCCCAAAAATTCATTTCAATTGTCGGATTTCACCTATCTGTCACGAGTTGCAAATACGTCATTCAAAATCTTCCAATTTCATATCACAAGGTCCAAATTTAAAGGAACGAGAGCTGAAAATCACGATAACTTCCAAACCCTGACAGTTACATGAAATCCGACGAATGGAATGGCAATTCTGAGAAAACGCTCGTGTTGTTTGCTATGTCACAAGACCTAGTTTTAGTTTTAAAAATTACCTTCATTCCAATAGGTCAGACTTCAAGATTGCGAATTTTAAGTTTATTAATGCCAATAAATATACTGAAAATAAATTTTGTTGCTACATTGCTTTGTAATAATTTTTAATCATACATATTTCACATGTGATGGCGCCACAATTTTGATCGTTCTACATACATTACATAAATGCTTTATGGAGGCAACCGAATAAACTGTTTCGATGTTGTTAGTCGTGTTTCGGTTTCCTCATTGCTCCAACGCTATCTTCAATACACAGAACAACCTCTGCCTCACAACAACTAAACGCACTGGCAATGAAGAAGAGCGTGCAGGAAAATGCGCCTTTTGTGTGCTAAACAAAGTTCCAAGAATCGAAACAAAAACCGAAACCGAGCGTTTGTGAAGGGTCCTCTACTGATCAAAAACTATTATGAACGTTTGTGGCAGCTGTAAATGCACAAATAGATCTTAAAAAATGTATTTGAAACTTACCGCGAGTACTATTGTATGAGCTGTTAACGTTCGCAACCGAATTCTCCCAACGATGATTTGTAAATGTGTTCCTATATAATAAAATATTCATAGAATAAAAACTTATTGAGATTTCAAAATGATTATTTTGAATATGAATATAGCTATATTAAAAAAAAAATTTAAATTAAGAAAAGAAGACGTTTTTTCCCAACTTACCAGGAAATGACGCATTTATTATTAGTATTATTCATATAAAATAAATTTTTAAAGTTCTAAATCCACGATTGGATACAAACACAAAATAGATGAAATCTAAAACTATTCCCGAATCTCTACAAAAATTTCTAAATCAAAATATTCATAGGTTAATTTTATAAAAATTATTTTCTATCACCCCTCACCATAGAATTAAGTATAATCCCTTTCATTGCTATCAATGCTACCGGCCCGTCTACGCAAATAGCCAGGGATGGAATCAGACAACATTAATTATTAATTTTTATTTTATGTCTTAATAACATGTCCCTACTAAAAGGGACCTAACTCAGTAGACATAATGCCCTCAAGCTATTATTACGTGACTTATAGGTATACAAACAATAGCTAAAAACTCAGTTCTCTCCGTATAACGTATTTGCATGAATAGTTAGTGAATGGGTCACCAGATGGCGATGAAATAGAGCGAGGCATGAAAGCAAAAGACAAATTCGCAGAAGCGAGGTGATTTGATAGAAAACGTCTGCGCCACGAATGGAACAAGACTGTTTCGATTCAGAAGTCCTGCCGTGTGTAATGTAAAGAATAAGGAACACGTACTGCGAGACCGAGAAGGTATTTTCATAGACATTTGAGATAAGATACAGAGAAAGCTGTTTAAGAACTGAGCTATTTGTGAACTGAACCTCGATATAGCTTCGAACAAGCAAGCTTCTCAGTGAGAATAATCTATTGATTGTTATTAGATTGTATAATTAGGTATATGCTGCTCTTAACATGGGTCTTTATGACTTCTATTGGCGCCTGCGATCCCCAGTGAAGTTGGAAGAACGCTGCTTGGAACGCATCACTCAAGTGCTGCTGGAAATGAACAACAACTTAACGAAAGGGCACAACAGATGGCGCTGCACAGACTACGCTAACGTTAACATCATCAACAACATGGATGAAGACTCCAATGCGTGCTTATTTGATGCCAAAAACTATTTCGTCGACCTCCCCGGGATCATCATCCCGGCGATTATAAGCAAGATGTTTGAAATGGCCCTTCATGAATCTTACCGCAAAAAAATAACGTTTAAGTTTGACATTAATGTTCCGTGTCCTGTTATAAAGAGACTAGATCTGAAATTAGATCTCATCCAAACGAAAGATTTCGAGGAACTGTTCAAAATTATTTAGCTGGATTTGGAATCGCAGCTCACCTTACTGAAACTCACACGCAATGAATATGTGTTTCATTTACTGGACCCTACTTGTCCCAATTTGACGACGCACCTGAGGGATATGCATTCATTAACACACTTGAAAATAAATCTCAATAGCGATGATAGTTTATTGGAGTTGGTTGCCCCAATCTAAAGCATCTTGAAGTGACGTCCCATCTTGTTACGAGAGGTGGATTGAAGAGCCTGTATTTGAATCCAAAGGACAAAACAAAAAGGTGCTAGAATCTTGAATCTTTGATCTTATACGTTTACATGAGACAAGACCTCACCGACGATATCGCCGCCCTCTTACTCGCCCTGCCTCAACTAGCTCTTCTCTGCGGTTCTACCAGGTGGACATGGGCAAAGCGTTCCGATTGGCATACGACAACGACCAGCAGCAACACACCCAGCTCAAGATACAAGACATCTATCCTGTCACAAGTGATTTCTGTCAACAGTTTTACACCCTCTCCACCTGTCTAAATTGTGTCCACCAACATTGAGGGAAGTGACGTTCCAGCACATAGACAGCAAATCACATTTCGACCACGGAGTCATTCCCTTCCTACAAAACAACGGGAAATTTTTACAAATCCTCTGTGTTCCCACATCAACTACACAAAGGTTGACAAACTGTGTAAGAACCTCATGGAATTATATTGTTGCAATCCAGAAACTTTCTAAAGACGGATCCCTTTCGCCAGAACCTCTTTTTATGAATTTAAACTATTTGCGTTATAGGCAAATTTCTTCCCTCGATTATGAATCCGCATCCCGACTCATCCAATTGACATCAAATTGCCATAATTTGCGACGTTTGTTTTGCTCCATAAGATTGACGGGCGATGGCGAGTGCGTCGTGAACGCTATGAAAAGCGACTGCAGGAGGCTATTCTGGGCCGGAAACGGGCTGGTGGGGGTAGTGTGGAGGATCTTCTGTTAGGAGCAGTTAGGTTCACTGAATCGTCTAGAGGGCAATTTGAATGCCTGTGGCTCTCTGTCAATCGTAGCGGACCAGGTGCACATGTACATGCTCACGATGTTACCCCAATGCGATGGTGTGTTCCAGCAGGACAATGCACCCTGCAACAAGGCACGTTTCCTTCTGGATTGGTTCGAGGAACACACTACTGACTTTCGAGTGCTCCCTTGGCCCGCTAATTCGCCGGACATCAATCCAATCGAACATCTGTGGGAAGCATCTTGATCGTCATGTACGGCAGCTGGACCCTATGACTCTCGAAGGTCTGTTAATAGCGCTTCTAGCGGAATGGATTGCCATACCATCGGACACATACCGCGCACTTCTTGCCTCCATGTCACGAGCCTAGCAGCAGTTATAGCGGCGAATGGTGGCTATTCCCATTACTAAGCGGGTGATCATAATTCTGTTATATACAGGGTGTGCCAAAAGAAGCGGGACGGTCGAATATTTCGCGAAATTTACATCGGATCGAAAAACTGAAAAACACGTGTTCAATATTTTTCAAAAATCTATCGAGTGACACCAAACACGACCCCCCACCCTCATCCCCGGGGGTGGAGCGGGGGGCAACTTGGAAATCTTAAATGGAAACCCCCATTTTTTATTGCAGATTCAGATTCTACGTGTAAAACTGTATTCAGTACCATAAAAATTTCCACCCCCACCCACCCCCCGGGGGTTAATTAAGAGGCAATCCATTTTTTCAATGAAAATATTTAAAACAATTAAAATAATTAACATACTCAATACAGTATTTTAATGCAATATTGTAACATTGTTTAATTCTTGATGGATGGTTTTGTTATCATGGAAAATAAGACAGTGTTGGTAGATCAGAGGTTTTTTTAAAGCGCTTTTCCTTGTTTTCATTGTTTTGTGCATTGTTTAACAATATCCAACAAAGGACAAGCGCTTTAAAAAAACCTCTGATCTACCAACACTGAAATAAGATTTGTGAAAAAAAATCTAACAATGATAGTACGTATTTTCATTTTACAAAATGCAAATATCATCGTTTAAATTAACATAATAAAATCCTTCAAATTACTCTTTCTTATTCTTTCCGCTTGTAAACAAATTCTTTTCTTTATTAAGAAATACGTAAACAAAAAGTGGACTATTTTTGTTGTGATTTTTTGTGCTTCATACATTTGGTAGGTACTTTTTAAATTACACATTAGTTCAACTGTTTAAGTTGATTCAAGCAGATGCACCTTCATCTGTAAAGTAAAATTTGACTTGAAAAAGTGTTTTTTCTTTCAGAATGGCTCATCTTAATGAACAAGAAAGAATATCATTACTGATGATGGTAGGCTGGGGTGATAGGAAAAGGTCATACTCGGAAGCAAGAGATATTTTCAATAATACTTTTCGAATTGGAATGGATCCTATTTCCAAATCGACTGTGGAGAGAACGCTTAGAAGATTTGAAGCTACAGGCTCTGTGAAAGATCGAGCTAAATTAGGAAGACCAAAGTCAGAAAACAAACGAAGAAGAAGCGTTGAATGTTTTATTATCATTTACGGAAAATCCTTACAGTAGTCTTCGTAGAACTGCCCATGCTCAGGAAATTGGTACATCTTCAGTCCGCAGGATTTTGAAAAGTAATAAATTGCATCCTTACAAAATGACACTTGTTCATGAGATAAATGAAGATGATCCCGACCGACGTTAGAATAGATCAAGATCCAGACTTTCTTTACAACATTGTATTCTCAGATGAAGCAACATTTCAATTGAATGGTACTTGTAATCGGCATAATTGCAGGTATTGGGCAGACGAGAATCCTCATTGGATGCGAGAGAGCAAAACCCAATATCCACAGAAATTAAACGTTTGGGCTGGAATAATAAATAATCATTTGATTGGGCCATTCTTTATCGATGGTAATCTTACTGCCCAAAGGTATGAAAACATGCTTCGAAATGAAATAATTCCAGCAATAAGGGAGATTGCTGGCGATAACTTGGAGCACGTTTGGTTTCAGCAAGATGGTGCTGCACCTCATTACGGACGGAACGTTCGTAATTATTTAGATGAACATTTTCCTGGTTGTTGGATTGGACGAAGAGGTCCAATCGAATGGCCTGCCAGGTCACTAGATTTAACTCCACTTGATTTTTTCTTGTGGGGTTATTTAAAAAATCGGGTTTACGAAACGAAACCTCAAAATTTAGATGAATTGCGTCAGAGAATAATTGATGTAGCTGCAGAATACTTAAACAATTCCATCGAATCTGTTTACCATCGATTAGCTTACTGCCAGGAAGTAAACGGTGCACAATTTGAGCATTTACTACAATAAAGTTATTAGCGCCAATCGTGAGAGGCAAGGGGGACTCACCTGAAACAAGCACCCCGATAAGTGAGAGGCAAGGGGACTCACTAAAAAATAAGCACCCCGAAGGGAACAAAAACCTACTACGTCCACGTCGTTGTTCCTGGGTTATGCTAAACGTAGTTTTTTACTAAAGTCAGATACCAAATCAACGAAAGACGTTAACCTCATATTAGCTGTAGAAATACTTTCACTTGCGAGAAAGAATTGTCTTTACAATTAGAGCGCCATCAATCGGTCGACTGTCATACTGTATCATTAGATAGCCTTTTCAAAAATACTAATTTTGTGTTCCGAAGCGTATGTCCCGAGAAATTTGACCGTTTGCAGACTTCTGATCTGTATTTGTTTTTCTGCGATTACAGCGCCATCTATCGCGAATCAAAAAAAAATTTCACTAGTTCACTTTCTCACGTAGAATCCGAATCTGCAATAAAAAATGGGGGTTTCCATTTAAGATTTCAAAGTTGCCCCCCGCTCTACCCCCGGGGGTGGGGGTGGTGGGTCGTGTTTGGTGTCATTCAATAGATTTTTGAAAAATATTGAAAACGTGTTTTTCAGTTTTTCGATCCGATGTAAATTTCGCGAAATATTCGACCGTCCCGCTTCTTTTGGCACACCCTGTATATGAAGAAGCCTGTTGACTGACTCATCAATGCACAGCAAAATCTACTGAAGCCATCAACACGAAACTCGGTGAGGTAATAGGACAGATAGCCTAGACGGGTTCTATCGGGGGGGGGGGGGGGGAGAATGGAAAAGCAAGTCCGGCGGCCGGACGACTCTGTCCCAAAGAAACGCAGATCTTCGAAATTTGGCAGAAAGGTTTCTAGCTACCTTTCTAAAAATAAGTAGTTTCCCCGATTTTCGATATTCGAATTTTAAGTGTGCGAAAACTGAAAAAAAAATCGATTTTCGGGGGTGTTTCACAAAATTTTCTGATATTTTGATGCAACTTCGCGGGGAATAAAGATAAAGCAACGAAATTCAGAGGGAAAGTTCTCGGGGTATTTCCAAAAAAACAATTTGTTTTTACTTTCTTATACATAGTATAAGGAGGTATTGAAATCGACCTCGAGATTTTCACTGATCTTCACGTTTTAGGGTTCCTAGATTACGAATAAGTGGTTTTTGGAAAATGTCTGTGTGTCAGTCTGTGTGTATATGTCCACCATAGCGTCCAAACGGCTAAAGCTATCGAGACCAAACTTTAAACTTAAAATTATAATCCTCCTCGGGAGGTCTGGTCGAATCGGTCTGGTTTTCCAGTGGAATCGGTGATACCGGAAGTATTAGTTTATTCCAGTGCCAAAATATAAATTTTGAAATTTCTCGTTAACCATCGCGTTTATGAAAATTTTGAAGGGACTAAAAAGCGTTACAATTACAATTTTAACAGTTTTTGTTAAGAAAAATTTTCAAAATTACAAACGGAAGTCCCAGTTCTACTCTTTTCAAAATCCAGTTTTTTGCTAATATATGCGAAATAAGACGGAATAGGAAAATTTGTAAAGTATACAAAAGTGTTCAGAAGCTAATTTTAAACAACCTTTGTTAAGAAAATTTTTCAAAATTCCAACCGGAAGTACCAGTTCTACTCATGACAAAATCCTGTTTTTTGCTAATATTGGCGAAAGAAGATGGTATAGGAAAATTTGGAATCTATATCAAAGTGTTTAGAAGCTAATTTAAGTAACTTTTATTCACAAACTTTTTCAAAATTTTGTACCATTTTAGACAGTTGTTTTATTTTTTTACCTGTATTTGGACTAGGACATTTATGTATAAGAAAGTCGCGTGGTGACCACACCAATTTTTTTTTTCGATTTTCGCTTTGTGAGGAGCGCCAGGGGGGCCAAAAATTGCCCCCCCCCCCCTTTCTGTTTTTGCCATCTAACTCCAGTGCGGAAATGCAGAGAGCTTCAAAATTGAGCACGAGGATATAAAAGACGTATATAAAAAGGGAGCATTCATTGAATTTTGAAAATCGATCATTAGGAGGGCAGAAATCCAAAAAAAAATCCCAAAATAGGCCTAATTTTGACGTTCGCGTCCGGTCAACCCCACTCTGTGGCAAATTCACGTATCACTTAGATATATATATTTGAACCAAGAATATTTCACATAATTTGCATAAAGCTAATTTCAGCTTTTTTTCATATTTGACCCCTTTGCTCCCTATGGCCTTCCCTAAAAATATGAGATTCCACGCAGTTTTTTCAGTATTTCACGAGTAAAAATAGGACTAGAATAATGAAATTTAGTCAGGTGATGGCAATTAACGAGATCAACTATCTGCTTGGTTCATTAATTATCTGGATCCAACTTTCCGGTATTTTATGTTTTCCGGATTTTTACCGGAATTTTTTTTTTTTTATAAATTAACATCCAAACGGGCATGTTGAAATGCTTAGTATTCACAATGGTCATAAAATATGGACTTTGTTATTTGCTTTCAAATTTTTTTAAAGTATCTAGGATATTTTTCGGTTTATTATGAATTAGCTGCTATACCCGGCGTTGCTCGAACTC
Organism: Rhysida immarginata; assembly: GCA_023313115.1. Lineage (NCBI taxonomy): Eukaryota > Metazoa > Arthropoda > Chilopoda > Scolopendromorpha > Scolopendridae > Rhysida > Rhysida immarginata. The sequence continues at coordinate 54,533 of JAHWFO010001617.1, read as the reverse complement.
TTTTTTGATGAAATTTTGCAGTTTTTGAATGTGAATATTCAGAAAAAGTGAACATTATTTACCACCTTTTTTCTCCGGCACTTCGTGAAACTTACTCAAATAAAGGGCCGGTAATTGGAGAGGAGTGTAACAGAATACAAGAAGAACATTTTAAAAAACTTTGTCTGTCTGTTTATTCGTTTGAACACGCTCATCTTCAAAACTACTTGAAGAATTTTCATTGGGTTTTCACAGTTAAGTTGAGCGTAGCTTGCGGCAACATATAGGCTCACGAAAGTAAAGAGATATCTTAATTTGAAGTTTTTGGAGTATGCTCAGCTTACTACAGTTTATAGACAAGTCAAAAGACGGCGCTTTATTAGTTGATTTTTAAAAGGCGCTCAATATCAGATGTAGCTTATACCCTGCAATTTTCTCGCACAACCGTTGAAAGGATCTATCTACAATACACCCAACGAGGGGTTACAACCCAGCGGACAGCGGTGGTCGGACAGCGGACGGCCCGCCCACGCCTTATTGATGCCAGAGGTGTTTACCAGGTCACCCGGCTTGCAACTGCTGACCAAAGGGCGACAGCGGGCCAAATCACCATGCGGCACAACCAGGGACGTCCCACAACTGTGTCCGTGACGACAATTCGACGGACCTTGGCAGCTACAGGCTTTGGGAGGGGAGGCCACGACGGGTACCACTCGCGACAACTGCACATCGTCGGCACACCTAGCCTGGGCCAACCGACATCGACATTGGACCGCTGAGGACTGGCGAAGGGCTGCCTGGTCCGAGGAGTCACGGTTTCAGCTGTATCGGGCCGATGGTCGTGTCCGTGCCTGGCGCACCACCTCGCTCCATACAGTTGTGGTGTTTTTTTTCGTGGCATGCAATGGGCCCATGGGTGCATCTGACATCCACTCTGCGTAGTACTTCCTACGTCGATCTGCTTGGGGATCACCTGTACCCCTTCACGAACTGTTTTTATCCCGCGGGCGGGCATCTTCCAGCAAGATAATGCGCCTCCACACAGGACCCTCGTGACACGGCTATGGCTAGCGGAACATGCTACCGACTTCACGACAATGATTCGACCTCCACGTTCCTCAGCTTGAAATCCCACTGAATATTTGTGGGATGTCATCGAACGATCTGTCAGGTGTGCCATAAGTTTTGGTGAGTGTATATAACAAATAACAAACAAAATTGGAATAGCAAAAATTTAATAATAACAATATCTCAAATTGAATACAACTTATGTCACATGGTGTTTTAAAAGAGAAGAAAGCGACGTTCAGGTGGCACGCATTTCAATGGGCTGCCAAAGCTGTGGATTCCTATAAAAAGAATTGTAATCCCATTAAAAAATAAATTTTAATGGCGGAATGGTACATTCGCACAGGCCAAACACTAAATTAAGAAACGGGTTCAAAGAAGAAAATTTATTTTTCCTGTTTGGGGGTCATTAAAATCGTAATCACTTCAAAATGGGACTTCGCAGCGAAACAGTTTCTTTTCTAAAAAAGGTATGTCTTAATAACAGGAGACCGGTCATGTCGTATTTATTGTGTTTGGGTCGATGAACTGAATGCATCTGCCATTTCTTCATTTTTAGTAAAAAATAAATTTCTCTTAAAACTTTAAGCCCATTTCCATGAAAAATACGTCAATGCATAGTTTAAGGATCCCTCCAACAACGCCAGTTAAATGTAACTCTTCGTTAAAGTCCCGGTTGAAATTGTTTGCGTTGCACTAAGCGAGATTAAGACATAACCAGACGTTAGGTAGCAGTTTAACTTAAACGCTCGATGACGACGGTTTAGCTTCATGGTTAGCGAAGCAAACTGGCATTCCAAAACAGAAATATATTTTAAACTAATTGCATAAACTAATTATCAAACAGATAAATGGATATGCTATAGGGTCGAGTCACATTATTATGACCCCTCCCTACGTTTGTCTTCGGAGTTGCCCAGCCGAGGAACTATGTCACGTGTTGGGAATTGGTTAGGTGACTCTGTAAGGTGGAGAAACGTTGTTGCAATGGGTAAGAAACTTCATTTATCAGATCTGGAAAACGGGATGATAAGCGGCTTTCGGGCCAAGGGTGGCAGTATTTCGGAAACAGCATGGGAACTGTAGAGCACCACGTGCCGTTGATGAGAAAGGTGAGCGAAGATTTGTGAACGTCAATCGAAGAGCTACAAATTACCGTTTAAACCAACGAAGGTGCTACCAGACGTGTCTGTATAACCACTAGTCTTCCGCAACAGACCGATGGTCACCGCATTCATGTTGACGAAGTTCCATCGCCAAAATGGTTTCAATTTGCCAAACAGTACAGAAACAACTGGACCACTTCTGACTGGAAAAAGTTTGCCTTTTCCGATGAGTCATGATTTCTGCTCCACGGAAGTGACGGCCGTTGGCGGTTGAGCGGAGAAACCTCCGAGAACAATTATCCTGCAACCATTGTTGGACGATTCCAGGCTGGTGACGTCAGCGTCCTGGTGTGGGGAATGTTCTCATGGCATTCTCGGGCCCACTGATACCGGTGGAAAGCATTCTCAACCGATTTGGCTATTTATCCATAATTGCAGATCCATTCGTGGCGACTGTCTTTCCAGAGGGGGATGGCACGTTCCAGCAGGACAATGGGACTTGTCATACGGCTGCAATTGTTCGGGGCTGGTTTGAGGACCGCGACCAAGCGCTCCAAGTACTTCCCTGGGCCCTTAATTCAAAGACTTCAAGCCAATCGAGAACCTTTGGGATCACCGCGATCGTCATGTGCGGGCTACGGCGTACCCTTCAGCAGTTATCGGATGCTTTACGGTGTGCATGTAACAGCTACCTGTAGATACCTACCAGAATTTTATTGACTCACTCCCACGCCATCTAGCTGCTGTCCGTGCCGCTACAGACGGTTTTTCGGGATATTAGCTGGTGGTTAGAATAATGTGATTTGACTCTGTATTTGGATAAACTAATTGGAAAGCCATTCGAATATCGATATGGATAAGGTCTTTGGATACGCTAATTATGAAACTATTAAATGTATCAGCTAATTATCAAACAGCTAAATGGTAAGTTAAATGGATATGTTAATTGGATAAGCTAGTTGGGTAAGCTAATATCAAGCAGCTAATTGACCTTTATCATAAACTCTCGTTCTCACACACTTGCTTAGCATTCGTAGCCTTGACTACCCATGTGACCACATAAAAAATGGCGTCCCTTGGTCGTGTTGTAAGCATTTGTGATTTGAGTAAAATTCACTTTTTTTACATTTTTCATAGGTTTTTACTACTTTAAAGATTTTTATTATTATCTTTATTAATTTAACATACATTATTAACCTGAAATTTGCAAAATATAATGATTTAAATGTTTACTGATAACCTTTCATAATTTTAATTTCATAGTCATTTCCAAATTACCTATAAAATTATTTTCTAATGATGTTTATTTCTTTCTCCTCATTCTGACAATTGGGAATACAACAATATTTAACCATAGCAAGAAAAATTTTAAACAACAACAAGCCGGCTCGGTGGCCGAGAGCGTTGAGGCGCAGGTATTTCCGCTCTCGTAACCAGCGAGTTGCGGGTTCGAATCCCGCCAAGGGCATGGATGTTTGTGTTTGTCTATTTTCATCATCATCCTTTCATCCCATACGGCTAGTCTCCTGGAAGAGGGAGATGCGAGCTGGAAATCATCAAATCAAACAACAACAATTAAAACTTTCACTTAAGATATAGTCAACAGATGCCGTTAACACGTCCAGTGTCCGCCATTTGCATTTTGTAAAAAAATCAGTGACGTTTAGTGGCAACCAATCACAATACAGGGGATAAAGGTCAATTCAAAACAATCAGCCATGTTGACCGGTTAAATAAAATATGAATTCATACTTAATGAGAGCCTTAAACTATTCATTGACGTCTTATTCATAGAAATAGGATGAGTCTTTTTAGAGATGAAGAAATGGTAGAATCATTCATTTCACGGACCCAAACACAAAAAAACAACAACAAGAAATGACCGGCCTCCTGTCATTGAGACGAACCTTCTTTGAAAGAAAACTGCTTGACTGCGACTGAGAGGTGCCGCTTCTTCCGAAATCTCTCCTGTTACTGACAAATGGCGAGAGCGGATGTTGATCGTGACCAGATGTCGAAATCGATTTTCCCAAATCATCCTCACCAATTGACGCTTGGTCAAGCTCGGGTGGAAAAGTTTCAGGTGTCGCAGGTTGCTGCATTTTGAAACGAGGTGGACGGCACCTTTGACTGAAGAGTTAGATAATAGACCGCCTCTGAATTCCATATGCAAAGATTCCAGGTTGGGGAACAGGGTCCCCGGAGAAAGGGTTCCTTCGAAGTTCATGCCGATGCGTTTAAACGAGAGTTCTTTAAGCTTTGCACACAATCGGTCCACAATGGTGTAATCGGCGTAAGGAATATACGAGAACTCCAAGCGTTCCAGGTAAACACCATTGTTGTGAAGAACGGAACCACTCCTTCTTGGAAGATGTCTTCGCCGAAAAAACGGCCCCAGCTCACTGCCTTGAGTGTTGGAATGGCAGGAAAAGCTTGAAGTTGTTGGCTGTGCAACCCTGGTAGGTACAAAGTCTTCAAATGGGGACACATTTCTTAGTGGAAATAAGTCGTAGTCGTGCGTTAATTTTTGGAGCTTCAGCTGAATTTGTTGCTCGTTTTTCTGTGCCAGAGTTTTGAAGAGTCTTTCTAAGTAAATGCCGTCAAATTCCAGTTCAATCAAATTAGGCAGACCAAGCAAGACTGCGACCAGGCCGTCCACTTGGTGCGTGATACAGCGCAGTTTAAGTATTTGCAGCTCCTGGCACCTCTTTATCGTCGGGTCTTTAGGGTCCACACAGAGGCTTTTCAGTCCCTCATCCGTGACGTGCTCACACTGCAAGCGCAAAGATGTCAAATTCGGGCAACTGGATCCAATCGCTTCCAATAAAACATCCCCGGAATTTACTGTACATTCTAGTTGAGTCAGAGAAGACGCACCCCAAATGCACTTCCTTATACCACAAAAATCTTCCGGAAGAAGAAAACAAGTCCACGGTTGCCATTCATCTTTATTCCTGAAGTGTAATTTTAAGACACGCAGTGATTCTGCATTCTGGTTGACAAGTTGATAGAGTGTGTTTCGGTGGTCCCAACTGATGGCATTTAAGTATATCATCAGTGATCTTGTGTACTTACGCAAGAGAACTGCTAATACCTCTACATGAATACGAAAGCCCTTATCCCGGGCTAGGATGAAGAACCTTTCCAGGATGTCCTGGACGATGCGGTTAGGTAAACCGATGAAGGGGTTTTCCTCCGAAGAAGCCCACGGAAATGCCAAACCCTGCCAGATGTTTACGTTTACGTTACTAAGTAAGTTAACGATGGTGTCCATGCAAAGTTCTTGGAGAGTTCTCGCAGAAGACAATCTCCATTGGTATACGCCAGGTTCCATCTTTATGTTTTGCTAATCATCAACAGAATTCTGCTTCCCTGATGCGTGTGCATCGAAATCAGCCTTGAGCTCGTCAACAATGCAGTGCGTCCATGGCTTTGTTCTGCTCCGAACCAACATTGGGAAAGTAGAAATCGTTCTTGCAGCACACTGAATGAAATTTCAAGTTTTTGCTTAGGTGCTAACAATTAAGATGATTAAAATTTGAAAATGTAACGATCCGCTAAGAAAGCAAGATTTTCAAGTTCTTTGTTGGGATTGGCTGTTGTAAACAATTTGAAGAAAGTAATTGTTTCGATTGTTACGACGGTACCATTGTTCCATTCAGGATTAAAAGCAGAGTTTTAATACTTGCAATATCGCTGTATCGAAACATTGAAAAGTAAAAGCATGTAACGAAACATAAAATTATAGGATCACTTATTATCATAGTCTTCAACAGTGGGTTATACCAAGTAACCACAAAAGTTGTTGCCGTTTTTAATTCCGGAAAAGAAAATGATGTAGACAAAAAAGCATCGTATCGCTAGTCCCCAAAGTAATCCCCATTGGCATCTAGCATCTTCTGCCAACGTGTCTCCAGTTGATCAATCCTCTGTCTCTAAACTTGCTGGTCTTGAACTCCAAGAAGTTCGTGAGTGTCTGTATCATTGGGGAAGGATTTTCTACGAAGATGGTTGTCCAGAGAATGAAAAAGGTGATAATCCGTTGGAGCAAGTTCTTCTGAGTAAGGTGGATGACACAAAGTTTTCCAGCCAAGCCACTCTATGGTTTCCTTGACCATCCGCGCTACATGTGGTCGGGGATTGTCTTAAAGGAAGAGTACCCCTTTGCGATTCACCAATGCTGTCTCCTTCTGCTGCAATGCCTGTTGCAAACGTTCCAAGTGCTGGGAGTACAGGTTCCCAGTGATGGTTTGCCCAGTTGATAGCAGTTGAGAGAGAGGGGAAGTCGGAGTACGCAAAGAGAAAAAGCAGCGGTAAAGCACCGGCCTCCCCGGCAAAGTAGAATCTCCCATAAAGCCGCGAGACAACAATTTGAATAATTGTGTAAGTAATAAGCCAGGTGAAAGGATACTTAAACGCAAGGGGACTAATGCTAATGGCAGAGAGAGACAACCAAGCCAACTGGAGCGGACCAAGGAGAACCCAATACGAAAAGGATCTCAAACGAAAACGCCACGGCCAGTACGACGCCATGACTGTGAAGCCCGAGCAAGCCGAGTTCCAAACGTGAGTCCTTTAAGATTTTAAATACAGTTAAAGTCCGTTCATTTGTTTCTTTCTCCGACAGAATTTTCCATCAGCTGCGAGGATCCCTTTTGAGGCGAGGTAAAGGCGCGACACGAGCACCCGACCAAGACACGATAACGAGAGGTCGCCATCGGTGTGAGTGGAGGCGGACGAATGCTTCGAAGACATCACCACTAACGCATGAGAATGTCATCGCCCACGAAAGGATTGAATTTCCATTCAGTAAGGCAAGAGTTAGAACTTTAAATTATCGTGATAACAGGTGTCAGTTTAACAAGACACGTTCGAAAGGACAGAACGAGAAATTAGCGGCAGGCAAGCGATTTTCTCACGAGGTCGTGAGGAACAAGGAGACCGACGACGAGCTGATAGCTGCCCTGCCTTCGAGCACGCATTTCACCGAAGCAGGTCCCGCAGCGAACCCGGCAGCAGACATAAGCGAAGGTCCAGAGGAGTTTCCTTCGGCCCGAGACCCTGGAGCCAAGCAGAGGGACGTGATTTCCCCGGACGATATTACGCCAGTAGAGGAGAGTAGTTCTTACACGGTGTCGGAGGGCTCGACATCTCAAATTTCCAGTACTTCTATTCCTTTCCAAGAGGAGCCCAACCGGGCCATCCAGACGATTAGCGAATTTGCAAGCGCGCGCTAGTTTAGTAAGATCTCACGCGGCGGTACGCGCTTGGCTCTCGGCTACATCCCGTTGGGTATAAACTTATACTCATTAGATTTAGATTTTCGTTAGGATAAATGACTAATTGTGGAGTTTCAGCTATTAAGACTCATGATCACTATTCAGCGTAATTTGACATTGTGTGTGTGTTTAAGGAATTTTATTTATTTCCTGCCTAGCTGCGGTCCCCTTGTCAACTCAACAAACCGAGTTCGGTCGCCGTGTTCTGATATTACGGTCATCGGCTCTGCCCACCACTTATCTGACGTCGAAGTAGACGAACATCTTGCTTAGCGACATTGCTAAAAATTCATTACATTATACTTTGAATTGAAATATTTAATTAATTAATTAATTAATTACAGCCTTTGCACGTGACACTTTGTACGTTTCTTGTGGCTAAACGTTTGAAATGTTAGCGACTACTCTACAAATGTGGCTCATCCGTTAACGCAGAAGATACTACTCCTCTCATGCACACATCTGCACCGTGTTGACTAGCTTTAAATTTGTTCTACAGTGACTTCACAGCATGATATCATGCACTTTGAACTGAGGGAAAGGATTGACCAAAGATGTCGCGCTACCGTTACGTGGATGCTTCTTCAAGTCCTTCTCTAACCAAAAACTATCCTAAACATTACACGAAGATCGAAATTCATTGTTTATGAATAGAAAACAAGATATGAATTCAAATTGTCGCCTCTACATATCGCTCCGTACATACCAATAAGCCACATTGGATGAAGAAGTTAATGTTGACGGTCATGGCTCGTTATAGACCGCCATGGGTTCTATTCTCTCTGAAGATGTTGAAACGTTTATGTCATCAGATAGGCTGTTTGCGTCGAACTGAGCGGTAGAAGTTATTGGCGCATTCGTATCGCGCTATACGCTGACTGAGCAAAACTCATGGGATAGTCGCTTAACTTCTGGTCAGGGCCCCTCTGGCCTTTTGGAGCGTAGCCATACGAGGTGGAAATGAGTCTGCAAGTCCCTGGTACATATTCGGAGATAGATGGAAACACAGTCTGCAGAGCGGCAGCCAATTGTCGTCTGTTCGAGGATAGAGGGTCCAGCGCACGGAGCCTGAGTTCAACGATAAACTAGATATGCTCGATAGATTTCATATTAGGTCTTTGGGATGGCCTGTCCAGTCGTTGGACCTTTCCTGCATGCTCATCGAACCAATCTCGGGTGACATTTGGAACGATGGGAAGGTGCATTGTCATCTTGAAAGACGGCAAGGTCCTTGGGGTGTTGGAAAACCATTCCATACCAGAGAAACGCGCCCCAGACTATAATTGATACCCCAACGCCCTGGACCACGCCCTCTTGGCATGCCGAGTCCATCGCCCCATGAGATCTAGCCACATACGGTGCCTCCCATCAGTTTGGAACAGTTGATACAGTGACTCGTCCGACTCTATGACGTTACGCCACTGTTGAAGTGTCCGTCCGATGTGATTGGTGGGAAGTGCACGCCGGAGTGTACGATGACGCGGGGTTAACAGTGGCCTCCGGGTAGTGCGAGGGCACGCATGTTCCTACGTATTGTGCACGGGGAGACGTTTCCAGCTCGGCAGTCATTGAATTGCTCCGTGATTTGTCGCACTGTGGCCCTCCTGTATTTGTTGACCATTCGTTCCAGGGGAGCCGGTCACGGTCATCGATGGACGCACGGTATGGTGTTTGTTGTGGACCGCTGCGTCTTGCTCCAGGCATTCTCGGTACGTCCTAGACACGGTTGAACGCGTGAAGCCGAATTCATGGACGGACGCCGAAATCGAACTTCCCATGCGTCTGGCACCCATTACACGTTCGAATGCCGTCAACTCACGACGACGTTGCATTTCACATGAATCAAACACACAGCCACTTCCTACAAGGTCTCAAACCCAATTGCGGCCACTGCGTAGGCCTCCAGAAGGCATGGAACACACGTAGTGTCCGATCGCGTATCATCGACCTGCTATTCAATGAGTTCTGCTTAATCAGTATAGTTTAACTTGGCGGCCTTCCTACTGAGCCCATTGACGCTCAACATCGGACATCCGGCTCTTCATGGATTTCATATCTAGATCTGGATTTCTCTAGATGCCACCTCAAATGTCGTCCTAGCACAAAGGAAGCTGGAGCTAGACTAAATTAATATGCGCTACAGAGCAGATTTTCGGACTCGACTTTGCACACTGCGATTGCATCAGCCGATGACGTCAGCACGAAGTCAGTCAAAGTCTAGAACATGCTTGGTTTTATACTCTATCGAATGCAATATCGTTCATTCCTGTATCGACGTTAAAGTTTTCGTGATCAACACTTATCGTGACATTCACGATTTAAGCGTGGCATCACAGTATCGAAACGCAAGACCTATTCTAAGTCAAGCAATTTCTAACACTCCTCAGCCGGAGAATAGTACACTCACATACCAAAAGTCACGGGATAGCAATGGACTATTTTTCAAGTGGCAGTAGCATCATGTGCAAACAGTAGAAATATGAAATAGATCAGTGTCAGTAGATTTAGTTACACTGTCACGAGTAAGGAGTGAGGTGGTCAGTGTGACAGGTGGCTATACGACGAGAACTATCAGAGTTCGAACGTGGCTTAGTATGTAGAGCACAACGTATGGGAAGAAACTTTACTTATGACAAATTTCAACAAAAGAAAAAGGAACAAAGTTATTAAGAATACAAGATATTAAGATAAGGTAAAACTTTTTAGGCAAAGTCAATGTTCTCCTTTGTTAGGAACCCACGTGGTCTAACAACCCAGCATTAACAATTCACTAATCACAAGGATTAAAAACCTCAATAATCAAACCGCTCGTAATTTAAAGCTGAACATCTTATGGTCAGACCAATCCCAAATAGCAATAAGCAGACAGTGTTTAAGTTACGGCGAACAGGTTAGGTAATCAATTATGTCTAAGGGGTACTTACAATTGGGAGTGACACATACTCCCTCGTGGCATGAATCTATGGCGATGTTTATTGCACTTGAATGGCGGTCTCTCGGATTTGCATTCACACTGGCGTTTCCTCTCAGTCCAAACAATTCATGACGAGGACTAATCATTAAAATTCAGGCGCTGGATGTCATCGTTGGCATTGAAGAAAAGGCCGAGGGAAAATATCACGCAATACGCCTTGCGCTCCCGTCCAACTTGCCTTCCCTCTCTCCTCCCTCTACCAGCATGCCCCACACAGGAAGTCCCTTTTCTCCTGCTCCCGATCTAAGGTCACTATATTTCCAGATAGGCTAAACAACCCCCCCTAGTGGCCTATTTCACCAACACTGCCTATTTGCACATAAGTTCACTATAAGACACTTAAAAAAAAAGACAAACAAAATACAAAATCCATTATTATATAATGGTGACGATGTCACAATTCAGTATTAGAGGTGGCTCAAGAATTCAACATCCCCCGGTCCACAGTTTCAAGAGTCTACCGAGAGTGGACCGGGGGATGTTTGAGTGGACAACGCAGTGGTCGACCACACCTTATCAATGAACGGGACCGACGGCGTTTGGGTAGCGTGGTCACCGGTAACAGGCAACTGACACTACGCCAGATGACATCAGATTTTAACCCGAGTGATAGTAGAGCTGTAGCGATACGAACTATGCAACGACATCTGGTGTCCATGGGATATGGAAGCAGAAGACCCAACAGTGATTGCTTGACAATTTGAGTCCATGGCCTTCATGGGGTCTGCGCGACACTTGACAACTGGAAACGTGTGGCCTGGTTTGATGAGTCTCGATTCCAGTTGATACAAGCTGATAGTAGCACTCAAGTGTCGCGCAGACCCCATGAAGGCCATGGACCCAAGTTGTCAAGCATGCACTGTGCAAGCCAGTGGTGGCTCCGTCATGGACAATTGTAAAAAGCCCTCCATTCGCAATGGTTGGCAATGTCTTCAGATGTCTTCCACCGACTTGTGGAATCAATGCCACCTCGTACTGTGGTACTTCGCCATGTTAGAGGAGGTCCCACACGATATTAGGTGCTATCCTATGACTTTTGGCATGTGAGTGTATAATCCGTTTCATTGCTGTCAAATGTATGGACTCGTGTATGCTAATAAGCCAGGAATGGAATCAGACAAGATTAATTATAAATTTTACTTTAATGACATCTAACTGTAAAACGGATCTAATCGAGTAGACATAATGCCCTCAACCTATTATAACGTTACTTGTAAGTATCTCTAAACATTTACAAAGAATTAACTAAAAACTCGCTACTGTCATGCTCTCCGTATAACGAATTTCAGGAATAGTTTGTGAAAGCGTCAACAGATGGCGATCAAATAGAGCGAGGCATGAAAGCAAAAGACAAATTGCGCAGAAGCAAGATGAACATTCGAATTGAGTAGACTTGCATGAAAACGTGTACGCCACGAATGTAACAAGACTGTTTCGATTGAGAAGTCCTGCCCTGTGCAATGTAAAGAATAAGGAACACGTACTGCCAGACCGAGAAGGTATTTTCGTAGACATTTGGGATAAGATACAGAGAAAGCTCTTTATTTAAGCACGGAGTCCTTGGTCAGGTGTTTTATTGGCAAGGGTCCTATTGACTGCTATTAGATTGTATGCTTAGTTATATGTTGCTCTTAGCTTGGAGGACGTTAAATTTAATTGGTGCTTGCAATCCCCAGTGAAGTTGGAAGAACGCATCGCTCAAATGTTGTTGGAAATAAACAACACGTTAACAAAAGAGCACACCAGATGGCGTTGCCCCACTTCACTAACGCAACATCAACAACGGAGAAGATTCGAATGAGTGGTAATCTGATGTTTTCGTCAACAGTCTCAGGTCCATCGTCTTGGAAATTATAAGGAAGTTCGAGATGGCCTATGATGAATCTAAAGAAAAAGAAAAGTTGAAGATCGACAAGGATGTGTTCAGTGTCCTGTTGTGCAAGCCCATAAATAGACTCGGTTTGAGATTAGATAATACCCAAACAATATATTTCGAGGAGGTGTTCAAAATGATTAAGCAGGATTGGAATCACAGCTCACCGTACTGAAACTCAGACCTACAAGATATAAGCTTGGTGCTTAGGGGACCCTCTTTTTCCCAATTTGCCGATCCACTTGTGGGATATGTCTTCATTGTTAACACACTTGGAAATTACCTCTCAGTTGCGATGATGGTTTATTGGAAACCGTTTGTGCATTTGTCCCAATCTAAAGCTTCTAGAAGTGAGGTCCCATCTTTTCACGAGTGGTGGGTTGAAGAGCCAGTGCTTGAATCCAAAAGACCCAACAGAAAGGCGCCAGAAGCTTGAACTTTGATCTTAGAAATTTACATGGGACAAGAACCTCGGACGCTTTCGCCGCCCTCTTGCTCGGCCTGCGTCAACTAGATCTTGTATACTGCATTCGACAACGTCCAGCAGCAACACCCCCAGCACAAGATTCAAAATATCACTCGTGTCACAAAAAAAGTCCATCAACAATTACACCTTCGTCTCCCTCTAAATTGTGTCCACATTTGAAGACGTTAACCCTGTCACAGTTATCCACTGATCAACTTGGAACTTTCCTGTCATACCAACGTTGAGGGAAATGACGTTCAATCACATATGCAACAAGTCGTCATATTTCGAAACCAAAGTGAACGGCCTGTTGGGATGACGAATCAAAAATGTTCTCCCAGTCGAATCCAGATGCATAGATCCCAAGTTGGGGAAGAGGGTTCTCGGAGAAAGGATTCCTTCGAAGGTGATGATGTATCCAAACTAGAGTTCTTTAAGGTTTGCACAAACATTTTCCACAATGGAGTAGTTGGCGTAATCAACCCTTATCGCCAGACTGTAGATCGAGCCGAACAAAATTTGCAAATAATGAAACCAATTTAAATGAAGTGCAACTGCTCTTTATTACTTGTATCATCATCAGCACAACAGCCAACATTGATATCGTATATTGATGACAAGGAAACTAAGAAATTATTTGCAAAAACTAGAGAGAGGCATCTCTTCATCTGAAGTCTTGTCCTGGACCAATAAATGTTCAGGTCGTATCCTGATGCTCACCAGATGACGAAATGCATTGTGGGAAAGCATGCAAATGTCGCAAGTTGTAGCACTTTGAAATCAAGCAGAGGGACCTTTTGGGATGAAGATTCAGAAATGATTTCCTCATCGTCCAATAATAGTCGCAAATATTCCAGGTTGGGCAAGAAGGTTCGTGAAGTAGGAGTTTTTCGAAGGTGTTGGTGGAGATTTCAAACGAGAGTTCTTTCAGGTTAAAGCAGAAGTGGTCCACAATAGAGAAATTGATGTAATTAATATCCTTGAACTCAAGTATTCCAGGTAAAGACTGGTACCTTTGTGGAATGGAACGACGACTCCTAGAAAGTTGGGTTTACTGGACACGGAAGTCCAGGTCACTTGGGATGGCGGGAATAGCGCGAAGGTGTTCGTTCTTCAACTCGTTCAGGACCAACGTCTTCAAATGGGGGTACATTTGCACTAGTAAGGCAGGCGGACATTGTTGATAGAAGTAGCGATTGTAACGGACTTTTGGGTCCTCAGCTAATTTTTTGTAAACTTCGCCCGTGTTGTTGCTGGAACAATCCAGTTGACCTAAATCAGACAGGCCGAGTAAGACACCGACCTAACCATCGTTCAAGTGCTCCATACAGCCTAACCTATAACGACTCCTTCTTGGAAGATGGCTTCGCTGAAAAAGGGATTCCAGGTCACTCACTGCCTTTAGTGTTGGGATGGCGGGAAAACCTCGAAGGTGTACGATCTTCAACTCGTTGAAGACCAACGTCTTCAAATGGGGACACATTTTCTGTACTAAAGGAGGAGAACATTGTTGACAGAAGCAGCGGTTTTAACGGACTTTTTGGATCTTCAGCTGGGTTGGTTTCTTGTTATCGTGTACCAAACTTTTATAGACTTCGTCCACGTCATTATTGAAACAATCCAGTTGACCTAAATCAGACAGGCCGAGCAAGACACCGACCTAACCATCGGTCAAGTGCTCCATACAGCCTAACCTATAACGACTCCTTCTTGGAAGATGGCTTCGCTGAAAAAGGGACTCCAGCTCACTGCCTTCAGTGTTGGGATGGCGGGAAAACCGCGAAGGTGTACGATCTTCAACTCGTTGAAGACCAACGTCTTCAAATGGGGACACATTTTCTGTACTAAAGGAGGAGAACATTGTTGACAGAAGCAGCGTTTTTAACGGGGACTTTTTGGATCTTCAGCTGGGTTGGTTTCTTGTTATCGTGTACCAAACGTTTATAGATTTCGTCCACGTCATTACTGGAACAATCCAGTTGACCTAAATCAGGCAGGCCGAGCACGACACCGACCAAACCATCGTCTAAGTATCTAGAGCTTCTGGCACCTCTTTGTCATCGGATCTTTTAGGTCGAAGCACAGGCTCTGCATTACTTGACTCGTGATAAACGGAGTGTACAAGTGCGGAGATCTTAAATTCGGACAAGTGGCACCAATCGCTTCCAGTAACCTATCCCCGGAAGACACAGTAAATTGAATGTTGTTCAGAGAAGACGCAGCCCACATGCACGTCGTGACACCGCAAAACATTCCAAACTAGTAAAATAATTCGGCCTTTCTGAGTACTGAAATCGTATAGTGAAATCTCAACATACTCAGCGATTCTGCTTTCTGGTTGATGAGTTCCTATAGCCTATTCAGGTGGCCCCTACAGATGGCAACTAAGTTCTTTCACATGCTACTCTGACGCAGCTCTGATGTTGTTTGTTTTTTGTAAACCCCCATCTCATCTGATCTACCTGTTGGGGAACAATCTACTTGTTATTTGAAGCACGTATTTAACTGTATCCATTCTTGAAAGTAATATCTTTTTGTTATGTATATCAAAAGCTTTTTTATATGTCATACAAATCCCATATAATGTTAGTCGTTATTATTAGGTAAAAACTCTGCTTATGTATTGCGTGTACATTTTGTTTCTATAACTTTATTAAATAATTATGAAAAATAAAAGTAAAATGAGACACGTTTTATAATCTAATTATAATTTTTTTTATAAAATATTTAACCGCCGGTTGCAACAAGGTGAGTAAAACTAACCATTCGTTAAAGTCCCGGTTAAAATTTAATGCGTTGCATCAAGAGAGATTAGGGCTTAACCAGACGTTAAGTGGCAGTTTAACTTAAACGCTCCATGACCACGGTTTAAGTCCATGGTTAGCGAAATAAAATGGCATTTCGAAACAGAAATACATTTTAAGCTAATTGGATAAACTAATTATCCAACAGATAAATGGATAAGCTAATTGTGCAAATTATTTGGATAAACTAAATGGATAAGTTAATTGGATAAGTTAATTGGAAAGCCATTTGAATAGCTATTTGGATAAATCATTTGAATAAGACCACAAGCCTCTCCCGCCAGCTCACATTTTATGCTTTCCGGATATGCCACACGATTCGCTGACTGGCACTTTATTCACCGGGCAAGATTAAACCTAGTCTCTCTCAACGGTGTATCCCACTCTGCAAGCGCATCTGATACGAGGGTGGGCTGAAAAGTAATGCCTCTATGGCTATAACTTTTTTTATTTTTTAACCGGAATTCCTCTCCGACGGGTTCACCCGACTAGCACACGCGTTGGTACAATGCATGGAAAGGGATGGGGACTATGTCGAAAAGTGAATAGTGCATTACATAGAGGACAAATGTGAGTATCAGATACAAAAAGAATTTTGAAAATCGGTTAAAAAATAAAAAAGTTACAGCCATGGAGGCATTACTTTTCAGCCCACCCTCGTATAAAAGCTGCAGGAGGTGTGGTTTCATTAATGAAACTCTTCCTCATGTCCTGTGTCACTGTATGAGATATGCCGACGCCTATCTGTCGAGACATAATGCAATCGTTGAGAGACTAAGAAAACCAAGTGGCTGTTCAAGACTCCAGGCTACGCGCTGACCTATTACTTGCACATCGAGAAAACTGCTTTATTGTGAACGTTACCTGCCCATTTGACAATTTCCTACAAGCCTTCGCTGTAGCAAGGCAGGAAAAACTCACTAAATACGACTGCCTCATAACATCTCTTAAAAAGAACTTCAGCAATGTTTCTGTTGAACCAATAATAGTCGGTGCACTATGCTCCCGGGACCCTTCCAACGATCGCTTCCTAGCCAAGATCTGTAGGAAACAATTTGCGAACTTATTCAGGAAACTGTGTATCAGAGACTATCAAATGGTGCCGTGATGTTTACATCCAACACCTGACTGATATACGTCAATATTAGATATGTTAAGTATGCATGAGTGACATATTTTTTAATCTCTACTTATCTACCTATCTACCTATTTATTCTTTTTATTTATTTACTCTGTAATTTTTTATCTGTTTTTCAACCATATGACCTTTTATCCTATTTTTTTACATTTTACTCCTATATTTACATTTTGAAATTAATTGACCATATTTACTTTTTGAGTATAATTGATTTTTGGATTTTACAATTTTTATTTTTCCATCTATTTATATACGCCCAATTCTTGTATCTACATGTATAATTCTTCATTCTCTAGGATATTTTACTATTTCTGTGATTCTGCTCTAATTTATCTTTGCTTTTACTATTTTTATTAATGTACTTGAAATATTTAATAGCAAATAAATTTGGATCAGCTGTTTGGATAAGCCATTTGGATAACGAATTATCAAGCAGCTGTTTGGATAAGCTACTGGGATAAGCTATTTGGAGAAGATAATTGTATAAACTATTTGGATAAGCCATCAACCCATCGACCCATTAGTGAAATTCATACAAGGAAATGCCCCTCAACACCAATGTCTAACCTATGCTGATGATTTATGCCTATTAGCCCCCAACCCGATCCACCTTCAGTCTTGTATAAATGATATCGCCCTGCTAGGAAAGAAGATTAACAAAACATTCAAACCCTCTAAGCGTTCCACCCTTCACCTATCAGGGAAAACCCCATTTGGGAGCAGACCTACTGTCACGTCAATCTGATGAGCGATCGGGAGACAACAAAAACAAAGACGTCATCGGCATCATCAGATTCGGAGCAATCAAAAGAGCGGGCGACTAAGAAAAAGACAGCAGCTCACCCCGTGAATAAAAATAGTTCCCCCCTCCCCTCATTGGTCATGCAAATTAACCGACGAAAGAGGCGGAGTTCGGGGGATATAAAAAAGGAAGAAATTGTCAGGAACGGGGCAGATTTGGAGTTCTCTGATCGACCTGAGAAAAAGACGGCGACCGACGCAGCCCTTGCCTCTGCCATCTCCAATGGAAGTTCGCCCATAAGAAGTCTTCAAGCCCGGACTTACTCACCCAGACGGACGGAGATGAGTCAGGACTCAGTAATAGGCAAGTGCCAATTTCTAATATGAACTTTGAAACCGCAGCGGAGACGCCTCTCATATACGACGGAGCCAAAATTCCCGCACGCACCGAGAGTTCGAACCCGGCATTCACGGAGGGAGAAGTCGCCGCTTCTGCAAGGACTTCTGCCCGAGGAAAAGGTCAGCTCAACGCGGTCCGACAAGGGAGCACTCCGGCCGACGTCCGCTTACCACTATTGACGATATCAATCGGACAAGCCAACGACTCATCAGCGTAGCGCCAAGAATTTCCTGCGTGCGCGGGCCCGTTTTGCGCGTTAGGGATAGCGCGCGAGAGGACTGCTTCTGTAATACGAATCCTACTAGGTGTCCTTTCCTGATATCTAACAGAACTTTAATTTCACTTATTTATTTGACTAATCATGTTTGTGAATTAAAGCAAGTGTACCTCTGCTGTCTAATCCGCTTTGCTTTGTTCCGTCACAGAA
The DNA here is from genome assembly GCA_023313115.1 of Rhysida immarginata. NCBI lineage: Eukaryota > Metazoa > Arthropoda > Chilopoda > Scolopendromorpha > Scolopendridae > Rhysida > Rhysida immarginata. The sequence continues at coordinate 36,278 of JAHWFO010001617.1, read as the reverse complement.
TCCGCAGTAGCAAGATTGACAACGTTGGACCTATCTTCCACTTACCTACTTCCCAGCCACTACTGGTATTTGTGTCAGCCTGCCCTGGACAAGACTTAGAAACAAGATCCAACTTGACGGAATTAATATTTGTTATTCAAGATTATGACTTTAATAATTCAGGTCGAATTAAAAGTTTTTCTCTTTATTTACGTAAACATCTGCTCCTCTCTCTGTTTGTACGTGACAAAGAGGGAGCATAGCCTGGTAGGAGAGTCGGCGACGCAACCGGCATACAGCAGGAAGAGACTTTTCAAGATACTACGATATTGTGTGGGATCGACGAACCGTCGTGCGATAGCTTCAGAAAAGTAGACGGCGGCATACAGCACCAAGTATCGGCATACAGCACCAAGTATTCTCGTTTTTGTGTCTATTGAAACATTTCTCTTCCTAGGATTATTAAGGATTTTTTTTTCCACTGCGTACTCATTCTGTTATTATTGTTTACGTATAACCACAAGAGAAGCTCAAATCGCTACAAGCTATTTACAAAGCAAAAGCTAGAGGGAGCGTAGCCAGTAAAGAGGACGTCAGACAACTTTACAAAGCAGAAGACATCGTCGTAAGTTATTTTAAATCTTATCTGTATTCCTACCTAAAAGAAAATATGGCAAGGAAAAATAAGTCAATAGAAGACGTAATATTAGAATGAATAGGGAAGACTAAATATAAGAGAAATATAAAGTACTAGCGGACCCGGCAATGCTTCGCTATTGCTAAATCTATGAATATAAAATAACATGTCCTGACAGACTGACTGGTTCATCATCGCCGAGCCGAAACCGCTGAAGCTTTTAATAAGTAATTTGGTCTATAGTTTTACTTTATACTGTAGAGACTCACTAAGAAAGGATTTTACGAAATTATCCCCTAAGAGTTTAAAATAGGAGATGTAAATTTGCATGAAAATCCGTCATTTTTAAGTTAAATCCATGATTGAAACCATGAAAATTGGTATTTGGCGCTTTGGTAAGAAATTAAGAAAGACGTGTTTCATGATTTTTGGAACTTTACCCTTTGAGTGGGTAATATAATTAGCTTCAGGACTTTCAGCTGAGTGATATGTGTAACAAAATTACTTTCTACAGCATAAAATTTATTTTTAAGACCGAAATAGGGCGCTGTCTGTATTTTAAACCCGAACATGCACACATCGTGTGGGCACTCTACTGGACGGTCGCTCCGAATATATGAAAGTTGTTCTGCATATTCTATAGAGCACAAAGACACTTTTTTCATTAGAATGTAATGTCCATTCACTGATAGCATGCACACACTCATACGAACACTGCCTTTTATTTATGTAGATTTATTTATTAAATACTTATTATAATTATCCCTCATTAAAAGCAGCGTAGCCGACGAAAAGGATGGTCAGGTGACTTTTCGGTGCAAGCATTACCTTCATCAACCATTGTAGACGCAATATACAAACACGACCAACCGATTATTGACGCAAGCAGAACAGGCTGATTGCTCGCAAACGCAAGCAAACCCAACATAAAGTAAGTCTATTTCATACACTGGTGGACAAAAGTTTGGGGTAGGTGTGTTTTCTAAGAAAACAATTAATTATTTAGAGATTTTATTGTTATGGCACCATTTAAGTTACTATTGAATATATCAAAATTGACAATTGAAAAATTGATCTTTTAATTTGTTTTTAAGTTACATGCAAAATATGCAAACTAAACTGGTCAAAAGTTTGGGGTAACAGGTAAATAACTGATATTTTTTACAGTAAAGTGCATGAATATTTGTCCATTGATTTTTTGGAATGTGAAGAAGTGTCTTAAGATGATTTCTGATGAGAAACGAAGGAAATTCATGCATTGTATGCTCAACACAAGAACTTCAAGCGAGAAGCTGAAATTGCTGATGTTGGCTACAATACAGTAATCAGGGCAATTAAAAATGAAAACAGGAAGACAGGAAAGAAGATGGGAAACCCATCTGCACTTACAAGACGGACAAAATCTAGCATAAAACGCCATGAGAGAAGAGAAATTGCAGCTGGCCACATTGTAAACAGTACGCGCATCGAAGTAAATCTTGATTTGAAGGCTTCAACCAGAACCATAAGGCGTGAATTGCAGCGTGAGAACTTTCACTATGAAGCTATTGAAAAATCACTGCCATTAATACCAAAAAATAAAATAGGAAGACTTCAATTTGCTCAGAAACACATCATGAGAAGACTGATTTTGGGTTGGTGGTATTTTCTGATGAAAAACGATTTTTCCATGGATGGACCTGATAACATGTGCAGTTATGTTACAAAACAAGGGCAAAAACCAATTGCTCTGGTCAGAAATAAGCACCAAATGGGAGGAGGAGATGTGATGCCATTAGGTGCCATTTCAAACACGGGTCACCTGAAGATAAAAGTAATTGAGGGCAAATATACGGCAACCAATACTTAGAAGACCTTCAAAGCACATCCATTCTTTTCTGCAAGAGACACTACAGACAAAAACAATGGGTATGGCAGCAAGGCAGTGCATCTATCCACACAGCACGAATTTTTACTGAATGATTTTCCACTAACGAAGTTCGTACACTAGACTGGCCGGCAAGGAGTCCCGACCTCAACATTATAGAAAATGTTTGGCATCTTATGAGCCAGGATATTTATGCTGACAAACAGTATTCAACTCTTATGTAGCTAATCAATGCAATTGAGGCCTCCGCTGTTAAAATAGCACCAAACACCATCAAGAAGTTATTTTCATCAATGACAAATCGTCTTCTTCAAGTTATAAAGTCAAATAGCGGTCAGATTTCATTTTAATTTCCTTTACTTTTGATATCTTGATGATTATTTACCTGTTACCCCAAACTTTTGACCAGTGTAATTTGCATTATTTGGATGTAACTTAAAAACAAATTAAAATATCAATTATTCAATTGTCGATTTTGATATATTCAATAGTAAGTAAAAAGGTGTCATAACAATAAAATCTCTAAATAATTGTTTTCTTAGAAAACACACTTAGCCCAAACTTTTGTCCACCAGTGTATACAGGGTATAACAAAAAGATCGGGACAGTGGAATATCTGGAGAAATATACATCCCGACCGGAGAAAAACCACGTTTTTAATATTTTCCAAAAAGCTATCCAATGATTGTCAAACTCTATCCCCCAATTGTACCCCCTGAGGATGAAGGAGAGGCAACTTTGAAATATTGAATAGGAAACAATATATTTAATGTGCATTAAAAATTTTGGACTTCTGAAATTCTGACTTCGGATTCTTAAAGACCATCAAAAAGTAAGATAGTAATATCTCTAAGACCACACTCTCTTTGTATTCATCCAAAAAATTAGATTCAAAACTTTAAAAGTTCCATACTTTCAGTGGCTGTAGCTCCCAAACGGTTTGGATCAATTAAAAACACACAAGGAATTAAACATTTCTCAAATGTTGGATACAATCTGAAAATATCATTAAAATATTGATTCCTATTTAGTATTTCAATGTTTTCCCTTTCCCCCTTCCATTGGTAGGGGGGGGGGGGGGGGGGGTCGCATTTGGTATCATCGGTTAGCTTTTAAAATATTTATGCTTTTTTATGCTTTTTGGATCCGATGTGTATTTCTCCAGATATTCCACTGTCCCGGTCTTTTTGTTGCATACTGCTTATACTGTAGATATGTAGATTGAAAATTTATATCTCAAACTTTACCCCCCATAGAGGATGAATTTCGTAAAATCCTTCATAAAATAAACCTACTGTCAAAATTTCATGTAATTAGCTTCAGCGGTTTCGGCTCGACATTGATGAATCAGTGAACAACCAATTGAACAACAACCAATGCATTCAGGTACATGGATATTTACAGACAATAGTCTTCTTGCAAAAGGGTGCAGCAACGCATGTGGGTCGCCCAGTAAAGGAACTTCTTCGTACCCAGTTCAGCGATAAAGGTGTTCTGTCGAGACTCTTTCCAGATGCGGAGCCGGCCGTTCACCTGACATTTATCCATGTGATTTCTGGCTTTGGGGAACCCTGAAGAATCGTGTTACAGTTAGGAGCATATTGATAGGTGCACCCCCGAAATGCATGAAAAACTAACATTTTTTAATACAATCGAACATAAATGGTTTGCTACAATCTTTTATACCAAAACAAAAGCAATATGTAACAAAAGCACTCCCATTCGGATCTATAAAAAAAACATATCAATAAATGAACACAAAAGCAGGGTGCAAAAAGATAAATTCAGCTCAACAACATTGAATTGATTTGATAATTTACTTATCGATCGTGGATCCTTTATTGTTAACAACATCCAGACATCTCTTAGGCATAGATTTGACGAGATTTTGAAGTTCCTGAATGGTTAAAGAATCCTACACTGACAGAATAGATGCTTTCAATTCTGTTTTGTTGCTGTATTGTTTTATGCACCCATTTTGTGATTATATTCGACGCACCATGATTCCCCAGGATTCATTTAGGATTCAGGATTAAATTTTCAACAGGATTTAAATCTGGACTGATGGCTGGCCAGTCCAGAACAGTGACGTTGTAGGCTTTGTGCATTTAGAAACATGAATGTTCGCGTTGTCCTGTTGAAATATGTAGTTATTGCCAGCAATGTTGGTCGCATCAGGTAGCAGACAGTTCTGCAAGGTTTCGGTGTACTTTACGCTATTCTGTTTTCCTTCTAGAAAAGCGAGTTTCAACTTTCCGCCTGCTGTAAATCCAGCTCACACCATTAATGAACCACCACCTTGCTGTCGTTTAGAAAAATACTTCGCCTCTTTTCGAATATCATGCCAGTAGCTATGGATGCCATCAGGACCATCGAAATTGAACTTCTTTTCGTCGCTGAATATAATTTTGGTCCAATCAGTTTTTTCCAAAAGATGCTTTTCCGCAAATTGCATTCTGGAAAGTTTGTGCACTTCTTTCAGTCTTGGAGCAGCCTTTGGTCTCACATACTCCATGATGTTTGAGCGCCGAATTGTTCGTCTGATGGTCCACACAGATGCCGTCGTTCCTATTTCACTACCAATTTGTTTTGCGGTCAGGGTCTGGCTGCTGGCCATCCTGACAACCTTGCGTTCTGTTCTCTTGCTCAGTTTTCTTGGTCTTCCTGTTGATTTTTTTTGCCATATTCGTCTTTTTTTCTAAGTACTGGAACGTCCGAGATTAGCACCAATTTCACGACTTGACCATCCTGCCTCGTTGAAAGCAAGAATCACGACTTGACCATCCCTTCTTTACTTCGGTCAATGTACATCCCCATGTTTGCAAAGATGAAAAGTTAATTAAATATATTTTTTTTCCACTTTATTAAGAATATATGATTGCCTACCATTCACCATAAAATGGTTTGATCCTTTTTATTTACATATTTTGATGTGAACCTATCATTTTGCACCCTGCTTTTGTGTTCATTTATTGATATATTTTTTTATAGATCCGAATGGGAGTGCTTTTGCTACATATTGCTTTTGTTTTGGTATAAAAGATTGTAGCAAACCATTTATGTTCGATTGTATTAAAAAATGTTAGTTTTTCATGCATTTTGGGGGTGCACCTATCAATATGCTCCTAACTGTATCATTGAGGCGTACGGAACTTGCCTGAAGTGAAAGCCAACATCATTTGTCATGTTGCGGCTATTACACAGGAGACACTTCCTGCTCCTGTTGAGCATGCTGTCCTGCCTTTCCAGCATACCATCGACGCAGAGGGTGCGCATTTTGAACAGTTCCGCTAACGGCATTCCAGTCGTGCATTATTATCGTCTGTGTATGATTTTTCAGGTTCACTTTTCCCCTGGTGGGAACCGTATGCACTAATAAATTTTCAATTGGAATTCTCTTGCCCGTGTTCTGCATAGCCTATACACAAAGTTTCATCACTAACGCCCTCTACAGCCAGCGCAGAAGTGGGGAGCTTTAATTTATATCCACCCGATGTATAGATGTTCTGGTAGGAAGCCATCAATTTTCATTTGCTGGTAAGTTGGAGCGGAGTTCAATCTTTAAACTAATTTAACATGGATTAATCATTTAATATATTCAACCTTTATAATTATAAGTACAGCTTCATTTCAATTCAATGGAATATTCCAAACGATGTTGGTTTTCCAAGTGTCAGGTTAGATTCTCAACAAAATTTTGAAGTTTTATAATTTGCGGCATAAATCATCTTAATACCCCTTATTTCAGCACTATCCCCATTAAATATGATTAAGATAACTCTCTTTTTCTGCCTGTCACCATTTTTTGAATGCAAAGTGGTCGTTTCAAATTAATGGAATACTGCAAAAATCATTTCGCAAATTTATTGAAAGTGTTTGTAAACTTACATTGAACACCCATGAAAAGAAACATTAATTTTTACCTCCTCTGAAACATCTGGCATTTATTAATAGGCTGTTGGACTAACTTTGTTTTCATATAGAGCCGTCACTTTTCTAGGCATTGATTGAATTAGTGACTCGCACTGCGCAGGAGAAATCGCGTCCCAGATTTCATCAGCATGCTTCATATGCGTCTTTAGTGCCTGGTCGGCAAGCAGCAGTACCCTCCTTTACTATTGCCCAAAGTTTTTCAATGGGATTGAGGTCAGGTGTCGTTGCCTGGCCACTTAAACACAGTCATCTTTCCAACCATTCCTTGGTTGATCTGGATGCGTGGGCGGGGGCAAAATCCTGTTGGTAAACCTAGCTTCTCCTGCTGGAATAAACAGTCTTCAAGATTGCTTTATAGGTCTCGGAATTCACCTTTGAGTTGATAAAACAATTTACCAATACCTTTAGCATCCATGCAGCCTCACACCAATACACTTGCCGAATATTTCAGTGATCGTTTCAAGCAAGATGCATGGGTACTTTCATGCTTTCTGCGCCAAACACGTGGCCTTTGATCACCAAACGTCATGGAGAACTTCGATTTATCCGAAAAAAATCACTTTACTTCAGTCATCATATGTCCAATGCCGTCGCTCTTTCGACCATTCATATCTATTCCTTTGTGCAGTAATTAGATGAGGCCTGATTTTTGGCACACGCGACCGAAATCCGAGTTCTCTGAATCTTCTCCATGTAGTGGACCGGATACTTGAGTTCCACAACTTCCTCAGATCCCCGATACTTTTGAATCTTTGTTCATTACCAGATTCTTCAAGGTCTGGTTGTCTCGCCGTGTTTTCTTTCGTTTTCGATTACATTTCTTCCATTAGCTTTCTTTGCATTGGCTTATAGTTTTTAAATTTTTTAACAATTTTTGAAATAGCACTTTGAATAAATCAAATCTAAAATACTATTTCGGACCTGGGTATTCCCAGCCAAATGGCATTCCAACAATACGCTCTTTCTCTTTCTGTGAGAGATCACGTTTCTTCGCCACTGAATGAAACAATGTGTACACGTACTGAATACGAACAGCAGAATACGTGCAACAACGTTTTAGAACTTTTCAAGAGGTTGGAAATGGAATATTCAGACTATTCCAATCATTATGAAACGGCGCTCGCAGTATTCCATTAATTTGAAACGACCACTTTGCAATCAAAAAGGGGTGACAGGCAGAAAAAAGTTATCTTATTCATATTTCTTGAGAATAATACTGAAATAACGGACAATAAATTGATTTATGCTGCAAATTATAAAATTCAAAGTTTTGGTGAGATTTGAACCTGAAACATGGAAAATCAGCATCGTTTGGAGTCTTTCATTAAATTGAAATGAAGTTGTATGTTCATTTTAATTGACTTACTTATTGAAACATAAAATGTAATTATCTGTGTAAATTCAGGTAAATCAGGTAATGGCAAACTAACAAAACCTTACATCACTTACAGTAGCGCTCAAAAATTAGTACACTTTGTTTTATCATTATAACTTCTAAAGTATTGAATTTTAATTAAAGAATTTGTAATAATATATAGACTGCATAAACATTTGAATATTGAAAGAAATTCAAACTCTTTAGAGTTAATTAGTATTTGAAGACTCATCCATTATTGATAGAGGTGAGTTCATAAAATAGTACACACTGAGTTTTATGTAGATTTTTTCTCATATTCTCTATATTGATGTTGACATTTTGCTGTTGCTGACAATATTTAACATGTCGCTTCGAGTTCATCTGCCATCTTCAATAAAAAAGCACATTATAGATGCAGTCAACAATGGCAACTCGTACACCTCAGTTTCGGAGCAATTTCAAGTTCCAAAGTCCACGCTGGCAAGAATTTTTCAGCGTTTTCGCACGCAAGGATGTGTAACTCGTAAGCCAGGGTCGGCCGACCAATGTCAACAACTCCACGAGAAGATAGTCTTGATACGGCTGTCTAAAGCTGACCCGAAAAAAACTGCAGTTTACCTTAATAACGAAATGGCAACCTTCCATAATGTTAACATTAGTGTGAGTACCACGAAAAGATGTCTGAGGGATGCAGATTTGTTTGGCAGATGTCCCGTGAAAAAACCTTTGATCTCCAAGAAGAACCGGATAGCCCACCTCAAATTTGCCAAAGATCATTTGAAGTGGACCTCCAAAAATGGAATAAAGTGCTTTTTAGTGATGAATCGAAGTTTTTACTATTTGGGTCTGATGGTATCCAGTACGTACGCCGTCCTGCAAACCATAGATTTGATCCAAAATACCAATTACCAACCGTTAAACATGATGGAGGATCCACTATGGTATGGGGTTGTTTTCAGTCATAAAGGGGTAGGCCTGCTGATAAAGATCGATGGAATAATGGACAAAATAGTATATAAGAATATCTTAGAGCAACATATGCTTCCTTTTGCCAAAGCAAATATGCCTCGTGGATGGATTTATCAGCAAGACAATGATTCCAAACATACCGCTTGTGTGGTCAAAGACTGGTTCAAGTCAAAGAAGGTACGAAATCCTATTGAGCATATGTGGGAAGAATTAGACCGCAGCTGCAAGTCACAGAAAGCACGAAATTCACTGGAAAAATTTGAAATTTTACGAAAAGAATGGGAAAAAATTCCAGTGGCCAAAATCACTAAACTAATTGATTCAATGCCAGCCCGCTACAAAGCTGTTATTGATGCAAAAAGTTTTGCAAGAAAATATTGATCTGCTAACTCTTTTTTTTTTCATTGTATTTACTTCATTTTTGGGATTTTTTTTGCTTGTGTACTATTTTATGATTTTTGTATTTTGGCAGTTTAATGGTGTCCTCGCAAATACAAATAACAGTGACCTTATTTCTAGTTTTTCTTTTGTATATTTATATAGATAATATGTATACAAAGTTTAGTTATATGATCTTAATTTTTGAAAGTATTATAGCAATAAACATGTAAGTGCACTATTTTTTGAGCGCTACTGTACACGCTGCCTATAATGGATTGAAGGTGTTTATTTCAAACGGAATAGGTGTTTATCAAGCTTTCCAAGTCAATTGATGTTTCTTTTCCAGTTGTTTGTTGGTGTTTATCGACTTCAAGCGATTCAAATCAAATTCTTTGACAATCAGTATGCGTACCAATGACTTGACCCGTGAAAAAGCCATATATGACATTCCAGCAGCGAAGTCTAATTTGCCGATATCAATACACGCTTTTTGAAGCGAAATTCTTTGTGATTTGTGAATTGATATGGCATATGCAACATGAAGTGGAATTTTCTTTCGTGTGCATGCCACATTTGAATTTTTGAATTTACGAGAACGGGGGAAATGGGAATTGACCCAACAAAAAGTGTTGGTCCGGTGTATTTTTCAAACTTTACCAACACGCACAATAGCAAACAGTTTGATATCGCGTTGTCGACACTCGATGTACAGACGATCTATATCACTTCACCAAACGTTCCATTGCACAAACCTTTTAAGGTTCATAAGTTTAGACGGAGACCTTGGAACCTTGCAACTTTTTGCCAACTGCAGATAAGAAGGGAGACCGCGTGCTTCATCAGATGATGCCTCCCGAGCAGTGTTGTTATTGTGTTCAGAAGCAATGAATGTAACAGGTACACCTAAGTTACGAAGGCATAATTCGCTGTGTTCCAAAATTTCCTTATTGCGATACATCAATGTAATGGCGTTAGAAAAATGGGCTTTCTCGTTAAGATTGTAACTTACAAATCTAGATTTTAACAGAAGAAAGTCACCTTCACACACTTCACTAATTGCGAGACGATTCAGTAGTTCACGAAAAGGTGCCTGGTTTCACCTACTTGACGCATAATTGTTGTTAAATGGAATATTTTTTCAGTTGTTGGTAGACAAATTTTCTTTGAACAGCAAAAGCAGACGATGGATTCGGTTGCTTATGGATAGGTGTAACACCAACAGGAAGCCAATGATTAAATTCGCCCAAAAGCAACAATGCATATCCGCCAAGAATTTCATTTAGTTTTTCTGAATTTCCTTGACGAAGTCGGTTGTCCATTTTGCCCACCAAATGCAGTCCAAGCATTTAGAATTCGTCCTACAACAATTAGCTTTACTGACTGCATTGACAATTGAAATTTGCTTTCGGCTTCACCATATAGCACGGACATGATGGACCTCATCACGGAGCTCAACCAGAACGTTTATTACTCTTTAACGACATCACCTATGTCCGTTTTTTTTAATACAAACCACCTTCAGGCACCACACTAAGTGTGTGCGAAATTTCGCTACTATTGATTTAGTGGTTTTGACGTGATGACGTTACAGTGGTGACTGATAAGGGAGCTACGCCAACACCACCTAGACTGAAGGTCTGCGCACAGAAACTGTATACATTGTTGCATCATCATCAAACGGCCAAATTTAAAGCGTATTATTGGTAGAAATACGATTAACAATAGCCGCTTTTGTGTGATGTAACAATGTATGACGTTTCTGTGCGCAGGCCTTCTGTCTAGGTGGTGTTGGCTACGCTCGTTTCGCTCCAACAAAGTTTCATCGCTAATGCCCTCTACATCCAGCGCAGAAGTGGGGAGCTTTAATTTATATCCACCCGATGTATAGATGTTCCGGTATATGTTTTTATCTTCAAACGTAAATGTACATTACATTTCAGTGACGAAAAAGTATTTGCTGTCTATAGATTACGCAGAACAATTTTTATATATTTGGAGCGACCATCCAGCAGCGTATGCCCTCAATGTATGTGCCCGTTTGACTTAATCATGGATTTAACTTAAAAAATGACGAATTTTCATACAAACTTACATCTTCTATTTTACCTCCTTAGGAGATGATTTTCGTAAAATCCTTTCTTAGTGAGCCTTTATATTATAACATAAAGCTACAGACCAAATTTCTTATTAAAGGCTTCGGTGTTCTCGTCTCGGCGCTGACGAATCAGTCAATCAGTCCGGTCATGTTATTTTGTATTTATAGACTTAGCAATAACGAAGTACTGCCGGGTCCGATGATAAATAAATAAAATTCTGTATTATTTCGTTTTTATTCAAATCTTTGGAGAGATATAAGAAATTATTCATAAACAAATAAGAGAATACCTTCTAGGGCATGCAGCTGCTCAAGCTTTTGCTGGAAATGTGAAGGTATATTTCCTAATGAGCCAATAATTTGAGAAAACAACTCTATAAACATTCCTGGCACTAATATGAACAAACAAATAACTTTTCGTATATTTAGCTGGACGGGCACCAAAATCAGCCGGCAGGGCACGAAAATCAGCCGTGCGGCTCGCTCCTTCAAAAGGTCCTGGTGAGAATCCTGCTAACCTAACCTAACCTGAAGTACTCTCTAAACACTCCCGGGACTAATAAAAACAAACTGTGAAATCTTCAGTGAAATCGGTCGAGTACTTTTTGAGCCTATAGGGGGCACATATTCGAACATTTCCTTTTATTTATATAGATTTTAACCGATGTTATGGGGCTTTAATGAAGCAAATTGAAAGTTACCCAGAAGAAAGAAAAATAATGCTATACGCGCAAGCATTTCCTGAGGAAATTAAAAAGGAAATTTTAAAACTGAAGGAAATGTATTTAGATGGAATTATGCATTAAACAAGGTTGTTGATAGAAAACATGGATCAAACAGGGCGGTTAATAGAGACTGTTATAAAAACCCCAGATCGTAGGGAGAGGAAGCCCATCGAACAGAAGAAGGGGAGCCCTAATCAATTAAAGCAAAAAGAAGAAAAGAAGAATGAGCTTTGTGTCAACAATAGCAACTGGGTATGGCAAGATAAAATTTTAGAAGAAATTAAGAATGCGTATAACAGCTGTAGTTTTACCAAAAAGAAAGTAAGGTGTATACAAAAGCCCTATAGTATTAAGGAAGGGTTTATCTATTAACAAGACGGAAACAATTCTAAGTTGGTAATCTCTAGAGTAAAAGAAATCATACATAAAGTGATAGCTTCATTACATGATGAGCCAACGTCCGGACATTACGGCATCTCAAAGACCATCAATAAGGTTAAAAGAAACTATTTCTGGCCAAGGATGGTAAACGACTTTAAAGATTATGTTAAAAGTTGTGAGAAGTGCCAGCGAAATAATGTTCCCCGAACAAAACCTTACGGTGAACTTCAGCCAATAGAAAATCCACCGGATAGGTGGCATACGTTATTTTTGGACTTTATAATGCCCTTATCTTGATCTAGTAGCGGTAAGGACGCTTTACTAACCGTGACGGACAAATTAACAAAGACTTCGGTTATTAGCATGCCAAACAAGCATAATGGCCGAGGAGACAGCTAAACTGCTATTCGACGAGGTCTTTAAGATACACGGTTTCCCTAAAGTACTGGTATCTGATAGAGACGTGCGATTTATCTCCAACATGTGGAAGGAAGTCTTTCAGCTACTAGGTACGAAGCTTAATTTTGCCAGCATATATCACCCCCAATCGGACGGACAGTCCGAACGGACTAATCAAACGGTGCTACAAATATTAAACTACCTAAATCTAGAAAAAGACGATTGGGATAAATATCTTACTACAGCTGAAATAGCCATTAATTCAGCAAAATCTGATACCACTAAATTTTCCCCTTACTTTCTTGATCTAGGACGAGAAGCTGAAAAGGAGGAACCCGCAGAGACGCAATCGGAGTTCACGAGGCATCTCGACGTATTATTAAAAACGGCTCGGAAGAACATAGCGAAAGCGAATAAGCGGTATGTACAAGGATTTAATAAGAGGCATACCCCATTTAAGTTACGGGTTAATGATAAAGTTTTGGCGTTAGCATCTCGCCTACAGCCGATTAAGGGAAGAATTGGGAAGAAGTTATTCTCCAAGTATATCGGTCCTTTCAGAATAGAAAAAGTAATCAAAGGAGTATCAGCGGTGCTAGAAATCCTTCCAAGATGGAGGTGTCGAAACAAAACAATTCACTATTTCTTTTTAAAAAAGTATTTCGAAAGGAGGAAAAAGGTAAAGAAGCCACCGGGTCCGATAGCGGACCCTCAGTATTCAAATGTGTATAAGGTCAGAAAACTGATGGACGTGAGAGGAAAGAAACCGAGCCGACAGTTCCTGGTGAAATGGGTAGGATACACCCAACCATCTTGGGAGCCAGAATCCAATCTCCACAGATTTAAGGGACTAATCGAAGAATTCTTCAAGGAACGAAGAAACCAGTTAAGACAAAGAGCCCAGGCGGTACCGATCTACTATGCAGAAACCGCAAAGCCAAAATTCCCACATATTCATTTGTACAAATTTCGTCGCGGGATAAGGGGGGCGATCGTGTCACGTCAATCTGATGAGCGATCGGGAGACAACGTCCCTTCTGATCGCACGTGCACCAGACGAAAACAAAAACAAAAACAAAATCTGGTCATGCAAATTAATCGGCAGAGTTCGGGGGATATAAAAAAGGAAGAAATTGTCAGGAACGGGGCAGATTTGGAGTTCTCTGATCGACCTGAGAAAAAGACGGCGACCGACGCAGCCCTTGCCTCTGCCATCTCCAATGGAAGTTCGCCCATAAGAAGTCTTCAAGCCCGAAGTTACGCACCCAGACGGACGGAGATGAGTCAGGACTCATTGATAGGCAAGTGCCAATTTCTAATATGAACTTTGAAAATATTCGAATGATAAACGCAGCGGAGACGCCTCTCATATACGACGGAGCCAAAAACCCCGCACGCACCGAGAGCTCGAACCCGGCATTTCCGGAGGGAGAAGTCGCCGCTTCTACAAGGACTTCTGCCCAAGGAAAAGATCAGCTTAACGCGGTCCGACAAGGGAGCACTCCGACCGACGTCCGCTTACCACTATTGACGATATCAATCGGACAAGCCATCGACTCATCAGCCTAGCGGCAAGAATTTCCTTGACATCTAACAGAACTTTAATTTCACTTATTCATTTGACTAATCATATTTGTGAATTAAAAAAAGTGTACCTCTGCTGTCTAATCCGCTTTGCTTTGTTCCGTCACAGAATCCGCAGTAGCAAAATTGACGACGTTGGACCTACCTTCCACTTACCTGCTTCCCAGCCACTACTGGTATTTGTGTCGGCCTGCCCTGGACAAGACTTGGAAACAAGACCCAACTTGACGGAATTAATATTTGTTATTCAAGTTTATAACTTTGCCATTTATCCTGTTCAAACTTTAATAATTCAAGTCGAATTAAAAGTTTTTCTTTTTATTTACGTAAACGTCTGCTCCTCTCTCTGTATGTACGTGACACCTACCCAATTTTCCTATCCGATCTCCCAATCAAATATCTCAATGATGGTGATGCAACAAAATTCTTTGGCCGTCCTGTTGGCTTCATGACCCAGTCTTGTTGGCGTTCCCTAAACAACATCATGGACACTGGCCTACAAATCCTACGTTCTAAACTTGCCCCATGGCAACGTTTAGACGCAATCCGTACTTTCTTCTTACTATCCATGCAATTTGCCCTAAGAATGAGACTATTCTCCAAAACCGAATGGAAAAGAGTTGCTGATGTCCTCCGTCCAGAAACTAAAAAAACGTTAAACGTCCCACAGGAAGCAACAAATGATTATTTATATGGGCATCGTGCTTCTGGATGTTGTGGAATTCCTCTATTAGCGTGCGACTCAGATATAGCGTTAATCGACAGCGCCTTCAAACTTTTATCGTCTAATGCTACTATCCTTCTAGACATAGCACGCTCATCTATAATCTCCACCATTTCCGCTCGTCTTGGTCGCCCAGCTTACCTAAATGATGTCAGTGACTTTCTGAGTGCTAAGCAAAATGGAGAATACTCTGGCACTACAAATCCGTTGAGAAATCACTGGACTGACGCCAGGAAAGCATCGGAGAGACTTGCTATAAGTCGGCACTTTGAAAACGATCGAGGCTAACGAGAAATACAGGCTCCGGCACTAAAAAGTCACCTGATCAAGATAGGTCCATTAACAATTCAACCTTTATTGTTTCCAACAAAGGAAAAAACACATTGTTAAAATACAAGATGGAAACAATGAAAGTTAAATTGTTAATAGACCTCCAGAATATAGACACGCCATATACGGATTCTTAAAGAAAATCTCTTGAAGTTTATTGTGACACAGTTAAAGATGTTCAATATGCCCCCCTGTGTCACAATACACTTCAAGACTTTTTCTTTAAGAATCCGTATGTGGTGTGTCTATATTCTGAATAGCTTTGATGTAATAAATTTTTAAAAGTGTGAAGTTCTTTTCTAATCACCCTGTATATTATGTTTTATTGTCTTTAGTTAATTTTCGTCCTTCGGACATCTTCAGTAGATTTTTCAATTAACTGAAATTCTTAGGATTTTTTTAAATAGCTAACAATGGTTTTTGACAATAGATTCTTACTTTAGGTGGTTACATTGTTGTCTTTGTTTAATAATATATAATATTATATTTTCTTTTGTTGAATAATATATACATATTTTTTCTTAACACTACAGAGGTGGCGCCGGTGTTTGTAACACAAGTGGTTGTGCCCATTTTGTAACAAGGACCGCATTTTGAAACTACTTTTTTTAATGTTCTAAAGTAAAATTCATGAATATTTTTATCTACCACTTAATTTACCTCATTATTAATGAAACGCAACAAAAGATTTTTCAATATTATCTAAAAAAAACGCAACTTTTAGAAAGAATATTAAAAGCCCTTCTTTTTCCTTCAAAATTAGACCTGGATATTTCAGGAAGAGCATTTATAAACATAAAATAGTTGAAAATTGATACTTTGCATTATTTTTTTACTTTTCACACATCTATACTTTCCCACATAAAAGAAAACCATTATAAAAAGAAATAATAGCAATCATTTCTCAGAGGATAAAAATGCTTATTTTTTATTATTAAAAAAATATAAAATAATTTTTCTCGATATTAAAAATTATTTTATTCAAAAACTGGTATAAACAGAGGTTAAATCTTTATGAAATTATATTTATAAAAGAGTTTATTGCTCTTGAAATTCAGAAAACAATATTAGTATACTTGCATTAATATTTGCGTTTCGCTCCAAATATTTGTTTTCAAATAAAAGTTTCAAACAAAAAATAGATTGGAAATTAACAAGAGAATAGGTTTAGGTAATAAAAAATTTAAAAGAAATAAAGAAAAAATGACTTTTACATCAATTTATTTTAGTAACGAAGTTGCTGGCGCGTCCGCATGTCTTCAGACCGCACGTCCTATATACGTGAATCTAGAGAATAAATCGTGGATTATGACATACGGACTTCTAGAAAGGTCCAACTCGGGAGAATACAGAAGTGGTCATTTGTTTCTTTTAAATTCATAAAAATTTAGTGATGCGGTCCCTGAGATGCATTTTCTCTTAATATCAGGTTGTTGCAAAAGTTTTTTCCGGGTTTTTATTCCAACACAAAAACCTCATTTTATTGAATGACAGATTCAGCTCATGCAGATGCCGGGCAATGGTTGAAAAGTGAACCTTGAACTGTTCTGCGAGTTCCCTCGTTGTTACATTGTGATCTTCATCAATTGCTTGGCGTAGATCACCATCTGAAATCATGATTGACCGACCAGAGGAGGTGCATCTTGAAGAGTGCTATCACCGTGTCTGAACCGCCGATACCATTCTTCTGTTGTACGTAAACTAACAGTGCCGTCACCTAAACGTTGGCAAATGTTTCGGTGACATTGCGCAGCACTGATCTTTCCAGAATACTCGTTGAAGATTATTACTCGAATATGCTCGCGTGAAAGGTCCATTTCAGACCGTTGATGGCACTCACAGATGTATAGTCAGAAAGTTGATTCATGGATGTAATACAGCAAAGATATTCAGGAATCGATTGCAATAATTTGTTTGAAAACATATGAACACCCCCCTCGGAAAATGAGCCCTTCTTGGGCACGGGTTCTAGAACCGGAAGAAACTTTTGCAACAACCTGATATTTTATATTTGCTTAAAATTTCCTTCGTTTTCAGAAAATAGAGCACTAAATTATCCAATAAATGAAGAAAACAGAGAAAAATAACTAGAAACAATAAAAGAAATTGGAATCGAAAATGAATACAAAGAAGACCAAATGGACAAAATAATATTCAAAACAGCAACAGAAATTAGAGAGAAACAACGTAAAAGAAAAAGAAAAGAACATGTTTAACATTTCAAGAAAATATAAGCTACAAAATTATAAGGCGCGTTCAAAAAGAAAAGGGCCGGAGGCCTAGGAACAGAAACCAGTACCTGTATGTCAGAAGTTTTGGCCCTTGCTGTTGAGGTATTTCCCACTGCGACACAAGGCGGTGAATGGCTGTCTCGTAAAATTCCCGGGTCTGCGTTGTGAACCAGTTCCGCACCTAGTGCTTGACGTCGTCGTCCGGGGTGAATCGTTTGCCCCTCAGAGCCCATTAACCAGCTGGACGATGTCATCGTTAATGCGGTTTGGTGTTCCAGACCGTGCATCATCAGCTAATGACACCCGTCTTTCCCTGAACCGCTTGTGCGACGCCTTGACGCTTGCAAAGGACATGCAGTGCTAACCGTACATTCTTCGATGAATGCCCGTTCCCCCTACTCCTTCGGCTGTCAGAAAACGAACAACACCTCTTTGCTCTTCTTTTGACGCCTCCATTTCACTTATGCTTATATAACGCGAATGGACGATTGACCCTTGCTTCTGCTTCCTTTGTATAGTCAAGTGACTCCCACCGTCACCCTCTAGCAGCGGCCTGTGAACTTCTGCGCTCTTGTTGGAAGCGCGCTCTTATCACCATTCTGTCACCAGTTTGCACATTCCAGACTACGGCTCGTTTGTTTCTGAACGCTCCTTATATCCTCTTTAGTTAATTTTAACTATATGATTTATGGGTTATTCGGATAATCTCATAAACAGATAATGAATTTCATAGGAAAAGTTTCCACTAATCGACTCCGATGAACAACATTTTTTAGTTTTAATGTTAATCAATGTTAATGTGAATCAAGTTCAGAGGAGCCCAAGTAGAATGCTGTGCCTCACCGAAAACATGTATGCTGAAGGAATGGGATATAATCAAAGACAGTCAGAGAAGGAGTGTTTATTGTGTAACTACTTCCTGTTTTTGAGTTGGGCAACGTTATCCAGGTGGCGCATTTACGTTTCGAATATGCAGTTTTTGTTTCGATTTAAGCACTGCTTGGAAACGAGAGATGAGTCATTTCAGATGACCGTTGTGCTCGGAGACGGCAGACAGCATTTAAATTAACGTAACATTTAAATAGCTCCTAAAATTTGTGTAGCCAAACTTTGTATGAATCGTTATGCTGAAAAGGAACTTTCTTATTTTTTTGGATTTCAATTAGAGGAAGAAAGGTGAGTGAGAATTTAATTTTTTTAAATATCACATAAGCAAAGAATGAGTTAAAATTCAGGGTAGCGTTCCCTAATTTTCCCAGATGATATTGGTCAGTCCTGTCGCATTCATGCTCTAATTTTATTAGCGTGTGATCTAAGTAAATGATTTACCATATTTTTTTTTAGAAATTATTTGTTTGAGAAATTCAGGCGGAAATAAATCACGAAAGTCCCGTGATGGTGAATATAAGTAACAGGTGGCCATAGAGACATTAATGCAAATGATAAAGAGAAATATGCTGCATAAATAACGCAAATAAATTCAGAGCATGAATTAGACATCATCCGAGAACATTAGCAAACGAATTTCTGGACTTCTACTCATTCTTTGCTTATGTGATTAAAAAAAATTAATTCTCACTCACCTTTCTTCCTTTAAAGGAAATCCAAAAAAAGAAAGTTCTTTTTCACTAATAATTGTATAATAATATATATAAATAAAGATTAATAAATATAACAAATATAAATTTGCAGTAAAATAAAAGAAGTGGATGGAAGCAACTGGAAAAGGTTCACGTCACATAATAATAGCTGGTACAAATCAAATAATAACAGCCCCTTAAGTTTAATCAACATTTTCTAGAGGGAGCCACCAATAAAAACTGTTACAGATTTTAGTATAGGAAAAGTGAAAATTGTCCAGTCTCATTATCTTAAGTCTCTGGATAAAATGAAACTAATTTTGCTTCTGAAATATTAGCTTCCTGTGTTTGGTGGCGTTTGTTGCTACGTCACGAAGTCTCCATCTTGGATGTTAACAATCAGTGATTGTTGCTAGCAGCCCGATGTTCAGCTGAGTTTTCCGCTTCCAGGCCTTGTTATCTCGTCGGCTTTGACAACGTCGGCACATTTTGATCATACAGTTGAACTTCCAGTTTCCGTGCGCAACGACCTCAATGTGATTCAAAATTGAAAAAACTGCCGAAATTTTGCTTGAATCGAAGAAACAGAGACGAGTGCTCATTTTTCAGATTCCCTTCATCGAACTTAATGAGGCTGTTGTCGATCTGTATATTTTTAAAGCAATAATCTGAAATTAAATTTGTTTTGTATTTTTTTATTGTTGTATCTAATTTTTATTATTAAATAGAGTTTTAATAATATAATTGGCGTCATTTAATAATAAATTTTGAAACGTCATTTAATAATTGTGTTTCGTTCCTGACTGCCAGATGTCAACGTGATCGTTGGTATTACAGAATTAGCATCGGGAAAAGGTGAAATGTCATATGTCGTTGTATGAAAGATCTCTGGTGTTGGCTTCGGTATGGGCGGTGCGAAGTACTGTCTCGCTTGCTCAGCTACTGGTTTGCCTCTTTTGAGGTGTTCATATTTATAGGTTGGGTGTAGCATTATGCCACTTCAAGATCTTTATACATCTTGGAATTTCGCTGAGGCAATACCATCTGCTTTAGCTTCAAAAATTCCTGCATTTTGTAATATATAATTATTTTGAGGTTTTTACTGTCTAGAGTTTTTGAAAGGCTGCATGGATTGGAGTAAGGAAACTTTATCCTTGTCAGGGATAATGCAAATCATAATTTTGCTAAAAATAATTTTCCTCAATAGAAATAAATGGTCTATATACAGGGTGGTCCATAAGTCTGTCCCCCCCCCCCTTTTATTTTTTGAACCGAAGCAGATATGTCAATTTTGATGAATCCAATGAATAGGAAGTTGTGGGTGGCCTATCCCATGGTGCACTTTTCATCATCCCAAATATGCAAATTAGGACACATTCAAAATTTATCTCAAAAACCGTAAGGGATAGAGAAAAAAATCAAATTGCAAACTTGTTCAGCATAAAAAAACAAACAAAACAAAAAAAAATTATCCAAATCGGACCAACCAATCGCCCACAATAGAAGATCATGTTGACCATCTCCGGAACAGTGTAGCTTACCATCCTGGAATTGTTCTCTCTTCTGTGTGCTGAAACATGCCTTTTATTTGCTTTTCCGCATGAAAGTGAATGTGAGTATGGTAATTTATGTTATTTTTTTGATTTGCATGCTTTACATGGTGGAAATATCAACATTCAGTGTTCCTTGTGCAGTGTCACTGTTTGTAAGCTGCAAACAGTTCACCACGTGATTGTGGGTGATTGGTTGGTCCGATTTGGATGATTTTTTTTTGTTTTGTTTTTTTATGCTGAACAAGTTTGCAATTGGGTTTTTTTCTCTATCCCTTACGGTTTTTAAGATAAATTTTGAATGTGTCCTAATTTGCATATTTGGGATGATGAAAAGTGCACCATGGGATAGGCCACCCACAACTTCCTATTCATTGGATTCATCAAAATTGACATATCTGCTTCGGTTCAAAAAATAAAAGGGGGGAACAGACTTATGGACCACCCTGTACAGGGTCTTTATAATTAAAGTTCCATTTTGACATGGCCATAAAAAAGCTACTGGGCCAAAAGCTATAATACTTAGTAATATTATACAAGAGGGCATTGGAAATTCATACCCACCAAAAAAATTTAGTTCAAATGATCACCACTAGCATGGAATGGCGCTCTATGCAATATTTGTATACGAAATTAAACCCAGTAAATGGTGGAGGCCACATTCACCCTGTAACTAATTTTAGTAAAGATTAAAGACTTGTTAACCTGTGTCTTACCAGGCGGAAATGACAACAATTCTTCACTCTGCTTTATGCCTGGCCTGCCACTGTGGAAGCAGAGCTGACAATTGTTCACTCTGCTTTGTGTACATGCATTAGTTAACCAAGACCTACTTGATAATAATGACCTTTTCATTTAGCTGATTTCATTGTTGATTCAGGCAGACAAAAATGTTTAAAATTTCCCATTTGTCATCACCCTCTATCGGGAGATTTCGAACATTTTTCTACCTGAAAGCAATTCGGAATGCAATTATACAGGGTGTTTTTGAATTAAGTACAGATTTTTTGGGAGATGATGGAAGAGGTCCGTAGAAGTATTTATTGTCATATGAACATGGGGTCCCCGCAGCTCCGTTTACTTACAATACTGCATTGAACAATCAAATGACACCGGGACGCAGTGTGCGTTGGTAGGCCTAGATTATTTTATTTTTAACAATTAACACAAGCAATCTACTGTATGACTTTTACCGTAATTGTTCGAAATAACCGCCATTTGCTTCATAGCACAATTCGCAACGCCTTATGATGGATTAATGTACGCGTGGAAACAGTTGATTTGCACGGTCGCTGATGTCACCTGCTGCCGCGACAACACGAGCCGCCAATTCTTCTTCGGTATCTACGGGTTCGGAGTACACCATTGATTTTATGCTTCCCCATAAAAAAAATCCATCGGTGTGAGATCTGGCGATCTCGGTGGCCAAGCAACTGGTCCGCCACGACCAATCCAACGACCAGGATATGTCTCATTTAGGTAATCTCTAACTGCTCTTGTGTAATGCGAAGGTGCGCCGTCCTGTTGAAACCACATCAAATGTCTGGTCATTAGTGGAACATCTTCAAGAAGACCAGGGAGCTCCTCCTTCAGGAAACCAAGGTATGTTTGCCCGTTAAGACGGCATGGTAGGAGATATGGCCCAATCAGGACATTGTGAATCATGCCAGCCCAAATATTCAACGATGCTGAAAACTGTTAACATGTGTTGCACATGGGTTGACATGAGACCACAGATGACTATTGTAGCTATTGAACATTCCCTCTCGCGTAAACGTTGCCTCATCTGTCCACAAAACCATGGAAGGAAAGTCTGAAATCCTATTCTGTTGCTGCATAAACCATTCCGCGAAAGCACGCCGGGGACCATGATCATTGGGACATAATTCCTGCACCTTTCGAAGCTTGAACGGATGTTGCAGGTTGTCATGTAAAATGTTCCATACAGAGGTATGACTAGTATTCAAAGCAGCTCCGAAGATTTCGTTTAAACCTTTCCAAAACTTCATCCTCTAATTCAGGGGAGCGTAACCACCGACGACGTCCACGCTGATGATTATCATGAGCGAATGCGCCTGTTTCTCTTAGACGACGATCTACTGCACCAAATGTTCGTGAATTGGGAAGAATTCTGTTGGGATAACGTTCAGCATACAAACGCCTTGCACCATCCATGGTACCAGCAGCACCGAGACACAGATGCATGTCTGCATAATCATTCCATGGAAAACGATTCATACTGTTTGTTTAACTTTACACATGTAAAAAGTACATCAAGTGAACTTTTTAAAACAAATCTTTACCTACTGCTTTCCCAGAATGCGATTAGTTCATTTACATACGGACTAATCGTATTTTACAAAGGGGTTGGATACTATGGAATCTCCTTGACGAAGTTTGTCCTAAGACTTTTCAACAAACAAGCACGTGCACCTTGAAATTTCTTTGCAAACAATTACTTTAGAAGTTATTACAGTAGATTGCTTGTGTTAATTGTTAAAAATAAAATAATCTAGGCCTACCAACGCACACAGCGTCCCGGTGTCATTTGATTGTTCAATGCAGTATTGGAAGTAAACGGAGCTGCGGGGACCCCATGTTCATATGACAAAAAATACTTCTAAGGACCTCTTCTATCATCTCCCAAAAAATCTGTACTCAATTCAAAAACACCCTGTATAATTTATATTCAAAGAAAAAAAAATCTGATCAAAATAATTAATTCTCAATATTTAAACGAAAAAAATAGGAAATTAATACAATGATGTATTTGTAAAATCAGAAACAATGATAGAGAATTAGAAATGTCATATCATCTTGAATATTATTATAAAATGTGTACTACAATGAAAAAATTTCATTTAATAATTTTTATAAAATAAAATGAGAACAATTTATTTAAAAGAATATTTATTATTCAATTTAGGTAAAAAAAAAACTTGAATCTTCGGATAGAGGGTGATAGTATACGGGAAATTTTAAACATTTTTGTCTACCTGAAACAAAAATGGAAATCTGCTAAATGAACAAGTCATTAGTATCCAGTAGGTCGTGGTTCAACAAAGTAGACTTTTAGATTTCAGTTCAGATCGTGTTCCAAGCAAGGAAAAATATTCTCCAAACATCTAACTATAACTATCTCAAAATATAGTTATATTTTTTAATTGTGTATTCCGTGAAATTTTGTAAGATAAATAGCATGTATCTATTTGTAAATTAACATTGACGTACATTTTTAAGGGAAATGAAATAATGCTCAAATGTAGAATACACTACACAGCATTTTTGTTCTGTGAGTAAGAATAAAGTAAGCCTAATCTAATGGTCATATCGTCAATGCCTTTGTGGTTATGCCAATTCTTTTTTGTTTATAACTCGACAGAAGTGGATATATCGGTGCATGAGTTTCTGTTTCAACGTATACGGTTCTCATCCTCAAAACATAAATTTCACAGGAACATCAGAAACATTAACCCTTTTGCATGTGCGTACAAAACGATGAAGGATGGAGGATATCCGTTTAAACGTGGATAATACAGCACGATCCCAGAATATATGATTTGCCAACTGTCAATGAAGTACCAGTGTTTGAAGCCGACGATGGAGAACCAACCACCATTTGAGCGAGATTTATGCATGTATTCAAGCACGGGGAACAACTGATAACACATGTCGCTTTTGAATCCGAACTGTGATCGAATGCTTTACCTGTTCCAGTTTCCTATTGGAGAAGAAGGCTGGAAGACAAAATTCAGGAAAACTGAAGGGGCGAAAGTCAACATGTTAGCCTTCTACTCCTACAAACTGTATGAAATACCAGGACTGTTTAATCCGGTGTTGCACGCGCGGAAACTTACTCAGCAGTATATTGTGGATGCTTTTTAAAAGTTGAAGGAGACCGGGTACATTTGTGTGAAAGAAAATCAGAAGACTTTAAGAGTGGAGGCTTACCACTTGGCTTAATATGAAAGCAGGAAAGGTCTGTGTTCTACCTACGTCATTTACCGAGAGCAAAGCGCATTGTAGCAAATCTACCAGGATGCAGTGGCATGGTGGCAAAGTTCGGGAAACCAGATATCTTCATCACATTTACGTGCAATCCGAATTGGACTGAAATGACAAAACAGCTGGCTCCGTACGAAATTTCGATGCATCGTAATGTACCCTTCCCTGTAAGGTCCGATTTTCGGAGATATCTTTACATGACTTTTACTGCTTTCGAATGAAGCACAACAATGCGAATGTAATAGCATCCTTCACGTGATCCGCAGCATTCACGCAATAAATTGTTACCAAAGCTCGTAACTAACCTTCTGCAGAAGGAGTTACTCCATTAAGGAATGAATGAATTAATGCGTGAACTATTTAACAATGCATTTCATGAAGAAATCAATCAATCTTATCTTTTACTGTCGTCTGAAAAGTTTCGACAAACGTAGAAAATGCTTGTTTCTCAGATTTTTTTATTATGTTGTTATTTACTTCAGAGTCGGTAGAAGAAAAGGTCTTAGGACTCTTTCCCAAAACACATCTAATGAAGACTTTTGCGATACTAGCCTTAGCTGTCAGTTAATCCGATGCCTTCGACATTACCAGTTAATCTCGAAGACCTCGCGCAACCTGAAAACTACTGTACTGTTTATCTGCTTACTAGTTACCACATTTGTTTTGACAATAATCTCAATTTTTCATAATAAAAAACATGAGTTTTTTTCAGCGATTCAATGGGCTCTCAAAAGTTGGCGCTAGTATCGCAAAAGTTAGCTCATTCCTGCAATCTGAGTTCAGTTATCTGTTGTGGTCCACAAGCTAATGGCAAAAAGAATGACACTGTATCATTGTCTGATGGCATTAATGAAGGATGACAGGATTGAGCTGATCCTGATGTAACGTACCATAGCTGCTGATGCCAACGCCTGACATTCCGAAAGGGAACCTATCGCGTATAGTATCGTCGCATATGTGATACAGTATCACATTTCAGAGATATTGGGACTGTTGAACATTAAACTCGTACAAGCCGGCCAAAAACATCAACCGATGATGGAATTTCAACAATGGTGTTGTCAAGCATTTGCAAAGAGTCCACAACGCAGCACAAGGCGGCTTCGTACCAACAAGTTGCTTCCATGAATTATTCCACATGCTGCAAAAACTCTGAGGACGCTCAAAACAGACGTGAGGTTCTGTACCTGGGTTCAGAACAACTATCGACTGGATCCTTCATTTGCACATAAAACTGTGTTCAGTGGTGAGGCAAACTTTATGTCCATAGCGAGGTAAACCGTCAGAACATGAGGTATTGGAGCGATACGAACTCTCATTGCAATATGATTCATCCAAATTCTTTGGTGATGCCAAAGTTATCGAGTATGTGGGATGAGGGGTACCCATTTAATTGGACCAATTTTCATAAGCGGTACCCTAAATGCTTATAAGCATCCGCGAATATTACAGAATAGTGTGTACCCGTCACTGTTGACTTAAGATGGCAGTTTCCCAAATACAGCTTATGTCCATGTAAAGCACATTTCTTGAATAATGAATCTTGTGACATAATAATTTAATAGGAAATGGGCACAAAAATAGTATCAGAAGATGTCACGGTAGTGGCGCCACTGTCGAGGTTTAGGATAACTTCATTAGTTGCTTTGTTGATATTACAGGACGTCCCAAAAATAAGTATCTATTTCAATGAAATCGGACATTTTAAAAAACAAACTCGCTTTTATTTATGTTTAGCATGTTAAGTATGTGTTAAAAGTGCATAAATTTTTAATTTTATGTATACATTTTATTAGCAATGCAGGGGATAACTCCGAAAATGCTTCAAAATATGTTTCTCATAGCTAAGATTTCAAATTTACGGGGATACAGACGGAGCAATGTTGAAAATTATCAATAAAGTTTTGACGTAAGATTATAAATCTATTTTGATGTCATAATTGAGTTTTTTTGTTTTTAAATTTGCCCGATTTCGCTGAAAGAGTTAGTTACTTTAGGAACGGGGGTTTCTAGAAATTAAGGCGTCGACTACTTAGGTCATTTTGTGCCTTTTACACAAGTTATATCTGTACGCAGCCCGGGACAAACACAAACATCCATGCCCACGGCGGGATTCGAACCCACAGCCAGGCGGACTTTAGGAACGCCCTACCCCTGCGTTACTAATAAAATTTAAACAAAATTATTAAACAAAATTTATACATATAGGCTACTTTTAACATACATTTAACATGGCAAACATAAATAAAAGCGAGCTTTTTTTAAATGTCCGATTTAACTGAAATAAACACGAAATATTATTATTATTATCATTATTATTATTATTATTATTATTATTATTATTATTAATTAATTAATTAATTATTGCATCCCTAGACCGGGATATGTACAAATTAAAAGTTCAATCAAGCAAAGTTAGAGCTCGCCATAATAAATCGTGCGTATGCTTCCTATGGCTGAAACAGTGTTTAGCCGTACAATTGATAACCTGATTTCGAGTTACGTGCGGAAGAGAATTCCACACCGCAATCACGTTATAAGGAAAGAAATCCTCTTTAAACTTAGAGACAACATTAGGAGGCACAAGCTTATAGCGTTGAGTGTCACGAGTTCTACTAGTGTCTATCAGCCAGCCTTTGACATAGTATATGGGGTGACTAATTATCGTTATAGCCTGAAAGAGTTCTTTTAGCCTCGCATAAACAATTAATTTCTTTAAGGTTGGAAGACCATACAAGTCACAGATCTGGGTTATTGACGTGTACTTCGTGAGAGCTAAGGCTGCTCGTATGACTCCATTATAAGCTGACTGAATTCGCTTGATTTGTATCTTTGAGGCAGACGACCAAACAACGATTCCATATTCCACTTTTGGAATTAGAACAGATTTAATAACTTTAATAGTTTCGTTCTTGGTCAGTACCTTCCGTAGGCTGCCCAAAAGAAACCTTAGTCGATTTAAATCAATTAGTAACAATTCAATGTTTTCTCTGAAGGACAATCTACTATCAAAGGTGATGCCCAACACTTTACATGTTCGAATTGTGGTCTCTTTTTGCTTGTCAATTTGTAAAATATTAGTCTTAGACTCATTGAACTTAAGCCCGTGCTCTGTATACCATTTATTCAAAATTTTTAAGTCCTCATGGATCTGGAAAAGTGCATGGGCTTGTTGCGAGCTCGGATAAGCTTTGTATAACAGGTTGTCATCAACATAAGAGGAAATATTGCAATTTAGCGGTAATTCATAGATTTGCACAGTCGCAGCCGCATAGAATACAGTGGCCGTTGGAGATCCTTGCAATAGACCTCTGGTCGATGGATACTCAATCACCTGCTGGTCGTTTTCGATGTAATTTGTCCGACCACTAAATTAGTCATGTACTAGATTTAACGTGTTACAATCCACGCCCAATAGCTCGAGTTGTTGATTTAATTGTAACCTATTGGTCGTATTGAATGCTTTCGAAATGTCTGTATTGATGATAAAAGTCCTTGGTCAAGAGATTCAATAATATAGTCAAGAATCTTATAAATTGTGTAAAGTATGGGAGTTCTGTGTCTACCTCCAGCTTGATTGATTGGTATAGCCGTCCACAATAGTTTAGTTAACTCCCCAAAGATTAATTGTTACATATTAATAATTTGTTACATCTTGAACTTGACCTTTCTTATACATAGGCACAACCATTGTTTTCTTAAAATCACTGGGAAAGCGTTGGGCAGCTATAATGTTTTGCAAAAGATATTGGAGCACAATATTTCCAAAGTAACCCCAATTTTTTAGAACCACCGTCGTTAATATTCCATCCCTTTTGAAGCTCTTATTACTGGAAAGTTTAATGACCGCATTGATTTGGTTTATTGACGGCACTTGAATTGATCCCTGTTGGACATCTGCTGTTTTGCTGACAGAACTATCATGATCCAGATTTTGTCGGTTAGGATTATCTATCCACCTCAGGTATTGGCTACTTAACTCAAGTGAGAACAGTTGCCTCGTTCGTTTATGGACGCGAACACACCTCCATAATTCGAAAGTGTTGGTCTTAGCGCTTAATAAGTTTGCACGTTTTGCCATACGAACTTCTTGCTTATACTTTTTTGAAACGCCAAATATTTTTGGAACACCGACCACAGTATATGCTGCATGCCTTCATGCTCTAACTACAAAAAAGCCTCATTCATGCTATTATGGCTTTGCTAAAGATAAATCTAAAATAAAGGAAGAGACTATAAAGATAAGAACCGATAAAAAAATTTCCAACAGCATGAAGTATGCAGTGATCACTTCACACCTGATCATTACACAGTAACTAGTTAAATAATTTGAAAAACTAATGTTAAAAATCTTAAATCTGTCATGAATTCAGCTAAAAAAAAGTGTTGATAAACTTTTTTGTAAATATTAAGGAAAAAATTTAAAGTAGTTTGATACAGTATATCATTGGTGATCACTTCTAATTTTAGTTGAAATTCATTATAAAGGGCCTTAAATTCATAGTCATAGGAATTAGGTCAATATATTGTGAAAAATCAATTCTAAGATATTGAGCTTCAAAGAATGAATGCTGTTATTTTGTGAATGACGTGTTACACTCTGAATGATGTGTGTTCCACCCGTTTTGTGCAATGTAGCATCAAAACAAAACATTGTTTCTATTTCGTGGTGAACTGCGCAAAATGACTACCATAACAGCAACAAAATATCACATGTTTATTTAATATATCTTGTGAAAAATCAAAGTTTATGTAGGTATTTTTCGTGTATAGGCCAGTGGAAGTAATTGAAGAAATTAGCAATTCCATCACAGAATTTTACAAAAAAAAGCCAAGAAAAATCACCAAAGAGCCGCAGGAAGCCTGAAAAAAAAGTTAACAAGCAGTTCTTGGAATTAGTGAAGTGAAAACACAGTGAACGTTAGTGCTTCTGATCATAGATAGAGAGAGAGAGAGAGAGAGAGAGAGAGAGAGAGAGAGAGAGGTTATCCTAAACCTCGATGGTGGCGCGCCTCTGGTGTCCACTTGGAGTAGCTTTTCTACCCATGCCCTATTGTCACGATATTAAAAATAAAGAAAAATTACGTATATGAATTTATTTAAAATATTATTATGGAACTTCTTCGTTTAAGAAGCACACTTTTTATAATATTTCATTTGATTATATATGAAATGAAATATTTTATACTAAATAATGTGTAGCATATTTTAAAACTTATTTTTTTTTTATTATAAACCAGGGTGAAATTAAAAGAAAAGGCACTTATCCTTTATTATTTTCAATTATAAATCTTATTTGTATCTTAATTGACATTATATTAATGTATATTTTTACAGATATCTCTATAAAATAAAAACCCATTAAACAACGTAGATTGTAAAAATCCACTAACTTAATCGTTTCAAATAATAATAGAAACGAGACACCTTCTTATGCAAATTAGATAGATTCGAGTATTTTGTGTTTGGAAGATACCAAAACAGTTCCATGCATGCTTATAGGGAGGGCTAGTTAATTATTACACTTTACTACCTATCATCCCTCTAACAGGGATTCGCTGACACAAAAGTTGTTGAAGGCGCATGCTCATTCACTGAAATCGGTATTTAGCGGTAGTTTTGGAATTCATTTTGATTCTGTACGAGCGAAGACAGTGGTCCAATTTTAATGGCTTTCAAGATAATTTTTCAGTAAGTTATGCTCATTTGTTTCTTTTTTGTGATGTTTGTATATTAAATTTATAATTTCTTTTAAATTAAAGTTAAATCATTTATTTTCCTTAAAGTTCTTTTGCGTTTCTTAAAATTCGTTCTCAGTTAGTACTGCGTACAAAAATGACCGTTAGTATTGCGTACAATTTTTTTTTTAAAACTGAATAAAGCTTTTATGTTTATCAGAAGCTTAAAATTAATTATTATCAAAATATTCGTGTTAATCATCTTAGTTCCGCATGGCTGTTAAATGTTCTAGAATGTTCTTTTTATTTAATGTGGGAATTAATTTTTTTTTTTTTTTTAATTTATGAATATTTTACTTACTACGGAGTTATCTTAACGCTGTTTAGATTTTTGGTAAATCACCATGGAATGTCTTAATATATTAAATTTTCCTGTTTGGAATTAGTTTTCACACGAGTTTTTAATATCTCGGAACAATGCGTACGAGAGTTAGACCAATTTTTCCACTACAATTTTCAAATTTTATGTGTATTATCGTAAATTTAGATTTTATTTTAAACTGATGACGCAGTTACACTTTTTTTCCAATGTTACATTGGCATCTGTTTAACTTAACCCGTATTTTTTAATATTAGTGATTCAAAATCGGCTAAGTTCTTATAGGTGACTTTATTTGGAGCTACTAATTAAGATTTAATCTGATATCTTTAAGTTATTTAAATTTAATTTTCTAGCGCACATTATTCTAGGCTAGGGTCGCATTGTTGTACAATAACCATAATGCTCATTTTTTTTAACTGGTTAAAACTTTCACCTTTATTATTAAAAATATTGCTTATCTTCAGAAATGCATTCCTCTTAAGCTTATCGGTTCATTTTTAAACTGTCTCGTGTATGTTACTTTTTAACTACGTACGACGCTAAGTAATGTCGGCCTGTTAGTTTCGAAGTGATTTTTGTTTGAATTATTGACTTGTTTTAATATTTAAAAATTTAAATGTTTTTTTTTTCTTTTTTTAAATAATTTAAACTGCCTTCCTCGTGAAATATTTAATCTTAGTAGTTTTGGATCTTATAACACATTACAAGTTGAGATATTGCTGCATGCTTTTGACAAATTTGAGTCTTAAATGGAATATTGAGCTTAAAGGTGTTGCTATTACGCAAATTATATCTTACTGCAAGCCGCGATAAGTTTTAATAGATTTGCAGTCAATCCTCTTGCAATGCGACTCATTCGTACAAGGATATATGGAAATCGCGTTATAAGAGATCTGAATTAGTAGTTACAAGTTTGGTTAATTCATATAGTCTTTAAAAAATGTCAGTTATGTAAAGAAAAATCAATTGTTAGATTTACATATTCCGTATTATATGTAAACTGCGTTATATAGGCAGTTTTGTGGCGCAATTGTTGGCAGAGAGCGCTGAAGCGCAGGTCTTATCCCTCTCGCATCCAGCAAGTCGCGGGTTCAAATCCCGCTTGGGAGCATAGATGTTTGTGATTGACCTTTTTTTATGTATTAAAAAAAAAATCGTGTTGGATTTCGGCCTGTTGTGGGGACAACCCGCGGGTTCTTTAGATAAAATTTAATTTAAAATTGGATAAACAAATCTCATGGGAGCACGCGACCTTCCATAATATTGTCCAGCTGCTTGTGCCATTTGTTGTAATGTTGCATGTTTTCTGAATTTACAAGAAAATTTATTGATGACTGAAAAGTATCGTCATGAGTACCGCAATTTTTGTTCAGCGTTATGAAAACCGCCTTGTGAAAACATCGCGTTATAGGAGGGTTGACTGTACCAGTTTTAATTTCATATAGAGAGCATTTAAGTTTTAAATTGAAATTATCAATATAGCCAATCTCTTAAGCAACTTGAAATCGTTAATTAGAATATTTAAAAGGTTTAGGCTTGTCTAATCTATGAATTTAATATTTTATTTTAGTGCCTACCTGAATGTGGCAACAACTGATGAATTAAGACGGTGAAGATTTCCAGTTCGCATCGTGGATTCGGCGGGTTATACGGAATGAAGCCATCTTTTTATAAATTGTAGGTATTGGTTAGTACTTTCTTAGGCTAGGAGCCATATTTTCCACTCAGGACAACAAAATTACGGTTGACACTTGAACACTTAGCAATAGGGAAACCGTAATGCCCCCGTCCTGACCTCCCCCCATCATACACAAAAACAATATTCAACACATTTGTGGAAATATGGCTCAATCATATTTTTTTTTTTTTTTAGTTGTATCGTTAGTGTAGTGGGATTCTTTGAGTACAGACAACCACAAAGTAAATTTAGTTTGTTTCTGATGGGCGGGGGGGTTAATGTTAATTTCTGTAATTGGGAGTTTTTAGATTTAAGATTTTAATTTTTAATTTTTTTTCCAGCTGAATTAGGGTTTAACTTGTTTAATATTTCAATCCGTGCAATTAAATTTAGCCAAGCTTTCTTAGTTAATTGGAAAACCTTTTATCCTTGTATCATCGCGTTAAATTAGCAGAGTATTAGTTAGCAAAATTACTTAACTGAAGTTAGTGGAATACGAATTTGGAGTGACGAGACGACTGAGATGAGACTGAATGAGATGTGATGATCAACTAGCGGAAGAGGAACTACGATGGAATGAATGTCTGTTTGGTTTATTAGCTCTAGCAATCGCTTCATCCAAGCAGATATTCCAACGCGGGACCCATAAGGTGTGACTAGTTAAGCTTTGGGGCATATCGTGGTTGTCTGTGCTGCGATTACCAAAAATACTAAAATGCATATGACATTTTAAAAAGTAAAATTAGATTGTGGGTTTTTGCTTGTATTTTTAATTAATTTTGGGATAATTTGTTTCAATTAGTTTAATTCTGTGAAACTGGGAGGTGGGCTCTTAACGTTCAAGGGGAAAATGCTTGGTAATCGCAATATTGAATGCAATTGCTGTTTTAGTTTAAATAGTTAGAGAAAGGCGGACCACTTTCTCTCAACGTGGGAGCCTCAGTAGTCCGAAGAGGACAGCAGCGCACGAAGATTGGTATTTCAAGCATATAAAGGACGGGGAAAGACCTCGTTATCCCTTTGTATTAAAAGTGGGTGTCGAAGGCCTTTCAGGGGATTTTGGTATACTTATTTTTCAACTGCAGAAGAGGACTTCGCTGCTGAAGACGTCGACACTACACAACCATTTACACACCACACAATTACACATGCACTTTGGTTTAAGATAGTTTTAAGTAATATTGTATACTTGAATTTAAAACACTTGTAAATTCCTCCCCGGTCCCTGTAGCTTTTAAAGTTTTACATTATAAAAAAAAATAAACTAACTTATAAAACTTTAGCGGTTGCTGTCTGTCTCGGTGAAGAGGAAACCGTGTCAGACAGCAAACACATGGTAACACTTAGCCATTACTGCCTAGAAACTATGGCTCGGTGATGAGTGAACCGTGTCAAGGCAGTAAACACAGGACCACAACACTCTGTAGACACGTCCACTAACGTGTTCTGCTGCTCTCCCTTGATGTTGGTGTGAATCCATAAGATGATTTGGTTTCATTCCAACAGCCCTTGTACCATGCCTTTACACTCAGGCTGTGTGCATTCTGCTGCATGCTGGTGCTGAACCATTTATCGATTTCTTTATCTATCTCGATTGGGGGGAAAGGACAACTTACTAACCATGGCTGGCCTACCAAACCATCTGCTGACTTCGGATTTCGACTGAACCGATTGTCCCTGAACGGTGACCAACCAATAAAAATTACACACTGCTAGGGTTCGGTAAAAGCGTTTTATATCTAAATTACTAACTTCGTTTTCTTCCTCATGGTGCAAGGCAAGGGTTACACCGTTTTAGATGTTTGCTTACCTACTCGTAAGTGTTGGTAAGAGTGATCTTAGCTTGTAAACATTGTGCGTACAGTTTGTTTCCTGCGTGTAAAAGGAATCTTACTGTCCGGCAATATGTGTATTATAAATTTTAAGGCCCATGTATTGGTTTTAAGGAGCGTGATGGGTATATAATAGAATACTTAAGCTACATTAAGTTAATTATAATATTAATATTTAAAGGCTTTAAAATTAAGGCTTTAAATAAGTTTAGTTAAATAAATTCTAATCTATTTTTCCCTTAATTTTTTTTACAGGTTAAAAAGTCGATTTTGGATGAGACTTCATATGAACTGCTGTTATCGCCCGAAAGCATTGTTATACTACTAAAGCAGTGGTGTTCCAACCTTTTTATCACTAAGGGCCACTTTCACCCTTTCACAAGAAGAAAGTCGCGGGCCGATTGTTTCTATCATTTAATGTTGTTTCTTCTGCCGTTATGTTATCAAACTCCTTATAATAGATCAATCGTTGAAACTGATCAATACAGTAGCGAACGAACTACAGGTTGGACACAACTGTTCTAAAGCATACATTAAATGGATACAGAACAGGTGGTTAAAAAAGTTTTATATGCATAAAGAAAACGTGACTTTCTCTTACCAGGGCAAAATTGATACTATGCTTGCTTTCATTTGTCAAGAGCTTTAAATTTCGAAGCTACTCAAAGAAATGGTTTTTGTATTTTAGCTTTTCATGAATTTTTAATGACCTTATTAATGGCCCGAATTAGATCACGTTTTCTCTGTGCAACTCTTGAAATCTTAAATTAACTTACTTTTTTTTTGTTTTATCTTAGAGAAGGAACCCAGCTTTAAAAGTCAAGATTAAAGGGACATTCTTAAAACTGTAAGTACTTGTATTTTATTGTTAGAGAATTTAATTTTGATTTCATTATGCATCTTAACGTGTTTCTTTATTTCAGAGATCGTGCTAAAGATGACGACGCATGAAGTTAATTTCTGTGGTGTCAAAAACTTGCAGTGCTTTCTGTGTGGATATAAAGCTAAATTACTGTTGTGTGTGGACTTGAAAGTGAAAGATACTCTTAATGAGAGCTGGATCAAATCGGTATGAGTTCATGTCCATCTTAACTTGCCCTCGAGAGTGAACTTAACATTGTGTGATTCACAACTTATCAAGACCCTCTTCCAGTTTAAGTGTTGCACCACTTTAAATAATGTCGGACATCAGTTTTGTGATCAGCGGCTTCAGGGCAGGTTCATGTTATCCAAGTGCAAATCGCCTCTATTCTTGTGCATCAAATTTTGTTGTTCATCATTGTGCTGCTTCCTCAATATTAGTGGTTTCTGCAACTTCCAGCTACGATATCTTGACTGATAAGGGAGAATTTGAATTTTTGAAATATTGTTAATTTGTAAGTTATTTTGAAAATCTTCTGACCACTAGTTTTATTATTTTGTATGGTAAAGGGGTGAAGGGTGTAATTGTCAATTTTTATGTATTTGCTTATCTTTCGATGTAGTGCTTCGTCGTTTAGTTAACTATGAAATCTGATATAATGATAGACTCGAAATTCAGCTGGTCATCCCAGAAATTTCTTCCAGTGTAGGAATTTCTTCAAAGCAGAAAAAAATGCAGTAAAGATCCAATTGGTTACGAAGAAGGTTCCATTCGACGGCTTATCTTCACTTAGTGGTCCTAATCTTTCTTCGAAGAAAACTCCAGCATCTACACCTTACGTTTGAAAGCAGTCTTACTGAATCTTCTGATCAAAGGCTTTTCAAAAGATACTTATTTGAATCTGTTTCCCTGTGTTGTGATACTTATTTGAATTGGAAAGATAGTTACACAAAATTCGATCAAATATCGGAGCTTCCCCCGTCTTGTCTAAAGTGAAGGAAACGTGGTTTTGTTAATTTGAAGAATGTGAAGGCTGAAGTTTTGGGTGAATTGTGAATGGGGGGGGGGGGGCTAATTTTATGTAAGTTTCTTGCTCGCTTTTGGTTTTTTTTATAGGTA
>JAHWFO010001616.1:0-14102 GCA_023313115.1 Rhysida immarginata | reverse complement strand
ACTTACGTGGCGGCAGCTATAGTTTAAATACCGGAAAGCCTATTAAAAGTCATAATATAAAACAAATTGCCTTCGAATCGACTATTCTGCGTCATTGTTTAATTTAATAATTTATTAATTTCGTTTATTAATATCATTTATCTATTTAAAAAAAAACGAAAATAGAAACTAAATATAAATACAAAAATAATGTTTGAAAACGAAAGCAGATGCTTTCATGGAATAATTAAGCAATTTACTTCCCGTTAACGTCTATTGGCTGGCGTTAGAAATGACATCCTGTCATTCAACTTTATGTGGCGGCAGCTATAGTTTAACAATTACAATACAAGCGTTACATCGAGCGTCTTGTTGGCATCCTTTATAACATTACGTGAATAAAATAGTTCCATTTCACGCGACTAAAATAGCTCCATTTTAATTCAATTCTTTAAGTTTTTCCTCCTGTTTAATATTAAACATCATAGATTTAATTCAAATTTTATAGTACTGTATTGCATGTATTAAAATAATTTAATTTTACTGCAGTACAATTGTATTTTTTTTTTGAAGAATTACGAGTTTGACAAAACCTTGCGCCATTCTCACGCGGGACGACCGGAATGCTATCACTTTACTACCGTTTATTGATTTAAATTCCCACAAAGTATTGATAACAATACAGTACATGTACACAGTATTGATAATAGTGACGAATAAGATGTTTCAAAACAATACTGTATTTCTTAAGAATATTTGTTCGAAGAGAAACGTGATCTTCAAATTGTTTCGTTTATAAGCCTATAATTCGCGTCTTACTAATAAAGAGCGGCTATTTTTAATTTGCTGATTTTTACAGATTCTATTTGTCACTTATCTAATGTGCAACTTCCAAATAAAATTTTGCTACAATGAAATTATACGTTGCGGGGACCAAAAATTTGCTTCGTTACAGTGAAAACTTCGTTACAGCGGGATCGTAATAACATTAAATATTAGGATTTTTGCCCGGACTGCAGAAAAACTTCTCTATAGTGAAAACTTTGTTACAATGGAATTCGTTATAATGGGATTTGACTGTATTTGCATTGAATACATTGTCCCACGTGAACAAAAGACAATTCCTTAGAAGACAGAACTCATAAAAGGGAAGCCTGATAAAAATAAACCAACCGCAGATACCCGAATTTCTTATCTGGTATGAAGTGGGAGGTATGCAAACAATTTGACGCAGATAAGCAAAACCACAGATGGCGACACAGCGGATACTATACTTCTCTATTTGTTTGTTCCATACCTTCTTACAGCATCGACTTGAAATAGGGTTTGGAAAAAGAGCAATTTTTACAACATGCAGGAAATCTTCGTGTGAAAAGAAAGACTCCATTCAAAAAAACGAAGCCGTCTTACAAATAGTGGCGTCTAATGAAGAAGTGATATGTTGATATTTCTCAGCGATCACCAGAAATACACCTCCAAAGTTTTTTAAGCACCTCTAGTGCAATTAACTTGGGTATTTTCAGGCAAGTCTGCCTTATATGAATGCGTGTGTTTATCAAACAGACCTAATAGGCAAAGTCAAAAAAAAAAAAAAAAAAAAAAAAAAAGGGGGGAGAGAGAGAGAGAGAGAGAGAGAGAAAGACAAGAAAAATTTAAAACATATTATAACACTTTTATTTATATATTTCGATTTTCTATACAGGATGTGTAAATTAAATGTTGGATGCTATTTGGAGGATCGTTCCTAAGGACAAAGTAAGACGAAATGTTCTTGGAAGTTTTTTGGTTGGTTGAAGTTTACAGCCACGTCAACTACAACGGTCAATTTGCGCCCAAAATAGACTTTTGGATAAAAAAGATGTAGATGATATACGAGATAAAATTCACAGGGATGGATGCAAAATAAATAACAAGTGTTAGTTAAAATTATGTTATTCCAAAGATGAATTGACCGGATTAGTCTAAAAAAAAATTGATTTTCTTCAAAAAGATAAAAACCTGTTTGATATATAATGAATTATCCCCCACTAATTCCTTTAAAGTAGCAAATAATCCTAAAGAATGTTTCAGTTTGTCATGTCAAAATCAAATGATTAGGAAATGTTCCACGGTTAGGATTTCTCCCCAGGTGCAGTCATAATGGTGGTGGGTTCTCTCGTATTTAATATTGATGGGTTAAAAGCAATGATCAACTCTAAGTCGAGCTAAGCCTACTTCCTCCCGCCGAAGGAAGTTTTTTCCTAAGATTGGTTTAATCTGGTTACAGTCTGTATAATACGAAAACTATTTGGCGTAGGTTAACAAAATTAAAAATATTATTATTAAGGGGAGTCAATACTGTGAAAGTTGAAAAAATTAAAATAGTCATATTTCCCAGAGTTCCCACTAGATTTATAAACTTTTTGGGGCACTTAAAGTTAGTAATTTGTAGATTTAAATGATACCAAGCTGAACTTATTTTGGTATGTTGTTGTTAAGTTTTGCGCTTAAGAAGAAGGGCGTGTTAGGTGCACTTTCTGACTAAACAAATCGGGATACAAAGATTTACTTTACACCAACAGAAAGATCAAAACATTTACGTTAAGAACACCGACTCCTTTTTTTTAAATTTGATGTTAAAATATAATTAGTTTACTAAATCGTACTACGAAAATGTTACTAAATTTTGCTTTAGGAAATCCTTTTTTAAACATTTTGCTACTGTGAAAACTGAGACGGTATTCTAAATGTAAATTTTCTGATCTTTCTGTTGGTATAAAGTAAATCTTTGTATCCTGATTTGTGTAGTCAGAATGTGTACCTAAAACTCCCTTCTTAAGCGCAAACTTAATAACCATATATCAAAATAAGTCCAGCTTGGTATCATTCAAATCTACAACTGACTAACTTTAAGTGCCCCAAAAAGTTTGTAAATCCAGTGGGAACTCTGGGAAATATGACGATTTAAATTTTTCGACTTTCACAGTATTGACTCCAAGATCTGACGTTGCCCCTAAATAGAAGCCCATGGGTTTCTTTACGGAAACTGGTTTATTTTGAAATAATACACTGAACGACCGATTTATTAGACACCTCATATGGAAAATGCATCGGACTCCCAGTAACACCCAAAAACGGAACAGGCCGAAGCGGTATATAAAAGGGATGCATTGGAACACAAGTTACAGTCAGCAGCAGAAATGGACTGAATATGGGTAAATTCAAGGATTTGACAGACTTTGAACAAGGCATGATCGTTGGAGCTCGACGGGCGCAGTTGAGCATTTCGCAAACAGTGAACCTCCTCGGGTTTTCCGTGTCAACAGTGTCAAGGGTAGTCCGTGAATGGCAGTTATGCCAAAAAACAACCTCCAACAAACACAACTCCGGACGAAACAGGGCCGTGGATGAATGAGGCTGGCTTTAACAACAGGCGGCCAGTACGGGTACCGTCGCTGTCACCGCAAATTGGAAAGCCCGCTTGCTATGGGTACACAGTCATCGCCACTGGACACTGGATGAGTGGAAGAAGGTCGCCTCGTCCGACGAATCGCAGTTCCTACTTGCATCATGTGGACGGCAGACTGCGCATCTAGCAGACAGCACGAGGCCATGGACCCATTCTGTCAGCAGAAAACCGTACAAGCGGGTGGAGGAGGAGTGCTGGTCTGGTGTGTCTTCTCTTGTGACACACTGGGTCCTCTGATATCCATTCACGATGACAGTGTTCCCTGGTGGTGACGGACAGTTTCAGCAGGACAATGCTCCCTGTTACCGTGCTCGAATGGTCTTGGACTGGTTCGAGGAACATGACGCAGACTTCCACCAGCTTCAGTGGCCAGCTTAGTCGCCCGATCTCAACCCGATCGAGCATTTATGGGATGAAGTGGAGAGAACCCAAGGTTTTAGAGAAAGAGGACAAAACCATCCGACGCCTTCCCACACTGCACCAGTTAGGGGACGCTGTGATGTCAGCCTGGGCTGCTATTCCTTCGCAACGGTTTCAGCGCCTTGAATCTATGCCAGCATGTATTCAGGCTGTTCTTGCTGCTAAAGGAGGCTAATTTCGGATCAGAAAATCGAATTTTGGATCAAAATTTCGAAATTTGGAAAAAAAATTTTTTATCATCTTTAGCATCTCTACTATCGATCTGCTTGAGTGTTTTATTAAAATTTCACTCTTATTACAGTAAAAAAATAGTTTTTACAACTTCCTACCATCAATTTCAGTCTAAAAAACGGCTGCCATTACGCAAAAACACGCAGAAAACACCCGTTTTTCGGTCTAAAAAAACTCGATGAAAAATGAACGCATCGGCACCATCTTTTTTTTATATTTGAAAGCGAGGCCCAATCCCTACAAGCTTGTGTGGTTTTTTCCTGGGCCAATCAAATACATCGTTGTAAATAGCCTGCTTTTATTATGACAAAAGAATTGTCTAACTACGAAGTTATAAGTATCTCGAGCAATGACTGGCTTTCCCCGATCACATGGTGATGACCAGGCTCCTGATTGGCTAACAGCTCTACAGTGACAATGGCGGACACGGGCAGAGCAATGACTATTTCTTCTCCTTCAGCTTTCACTAGCTTTCAAAGATTATTTTTTACGTTATTTTTCACGATGATGCCAAAGTTGAGAAGGGGAAGGAAGGTGTTTGCAATATTAGCGCTCGAAAACAAAAGGCAACACAGAAGTTTTGAGAAACTGCGCAATTTCTCAATTCTAATTTTTCAATGATTATAGTTGATCTTTTAAACCTATCTTTTGTTCTACTCGATAGATTTTTATGATCTTGGCCATTTTGGAAAGATCTCAACCTAATATATAGATTGACATTGCTCTTTTTTGTATAAAAGCAAAAGAAAAAAAATTGAGAGAGAGAGAACAAGACGGTACCTCTAATTCAAAATAAAAATTTATATCGATCGTTATATAAAATAAAATAATTACAATAAAAAAATTTGAGAAACTCAAAATATTGAAAAAAAACTGATCTTTCCAACGATGTCAAGGAATTTTTTTCTATTTTCAAACGGTTCAGGTGAAACCCTTTTTTTTATGAAAAATACGAAATCCGTAAATAATGGAGCTAAAGGGTTAAACTTGGCATCTTTCGAACACTTATGGCATGTATAATCATCACGGAAAATTTCATTCAAATCTGATCATTGGATCCGAAGATATTATTGTTTTTTTAAAAATGCGATTTCTGTTACACGTTCCCCCTTAATCATCCTAGCACTATTTATTTCTTAAAAAAGGGTTTCAAACATAAGTACTTTTTCAGGTTTATAAGCACCGTACGAACCCTGTCTACAAACACAGGGTTCGTACACTTGATCAAAGATAAAATTCCATGACTTTTCCAAAACTTTTCAAGGCAATTCAATATATTTTCCAAGACCATAATCTTTTATTTTTTAAGAATAATATATTCATATCATTTATAAATAATCATTAAGAAAACATTAAAAAACACTTTTTCCAAAACTTAAGTCAGAAACCATTGATTTTCCAAAATTTTCCAGGCCTGGACATTTTTTTTCCATTTTCCAGAACTTTCCAGGTTTTCCATGACCCGTACAAAATCTGGAACATGGACGAGACTGGTTTCCAGCTTCAACACAGTCACAGAAAAGTAGTAACCAGAAAAAGGGTCACAGTATCTGTCAACACACATCTCTGGAAAGAGAGCGCTCAAAACCCTGATTTGTACCGTAAATGCTGCTGGTGAAGCAGTTCCTCCTCATGTGATTGTTAATGGCAAAACAAAACATGTACTTATGAACTTTGATGTTGAAAGTGCACCCGAAGGCACTAACTTCAGTGTATCAGATTCTGGCTGGACCAAACAAGGGATAGTCAAGCTTTGGTTCGAAAAGACATTTCTCCCACCAGTTGGCCCAGTCAGGCCACAAATTCTTATATGTAATGGACATGAAAGCCGCACTTCCGTTGAGCTGATTGAACGATGCATGGAAGAAAACAATCCTTGTTGAACTTCCTGCTCACAAAGCCACTGGCTTCAGTTCCTTGATAGGAGCGTTTTTTCATCCTTTAACAATGTGTATCCAAGTATTCATGCATTCTTTTCCAAGTGCTACAATTAAGCATTCAAACTTTTGCATGTTTTTGGCAAAAGCTTGGAAGAAAGCTTTTACAACTGCAAACATTATTGCTGGTTTTCAAGCATGTGGCATCATGACATATAATGCAATGGCAATTCCACCTGAAGCTTATCTCCCAAACATGCTACACAATTCCACTGAAACTTCATGGGTATCTAGCCACAATAGGCATTGCCAAACCGCTCCAATACATGACAGTGTTAAATCCCCCAAAAACAGCGAACTAGCAGAAAATGGCCCAGAAGAGCACGAACTTGCAAGCTCAAGTTTTCCACCAGGAAACAACTAGCAAAAGAAAGTCATGCAGAAGAATACAATAAATCTGAGCCGCCAGGATGTGAGCCTGCAGAACTAGATCAAATAAGCTTCTGCATAGATGTGCAGGATTTTACTGATAATCCTGGTGAATCCGAAACAACTTCATCACTTCAATAACACTTGTAGTTTAGAAATGGCTCTGCAAGCACTGGAAACTGCACTTTCTCCAAATAAGAAGCAAGCTTATTACAAAGCTTATGAAGAAGGTAGATCTATTAATGATCACATTTTACAAACCTGGAAAAAATACAGAATACAAGTTCCTAATGAACAAAAAAGCATTTCAACAAGTGATGCTAACAAGGAAAATAAGACTACATTGCCAGGAACAACTCAAAATGAACCTAAATTTGATATGTTTTTACCATCCATCTTTTATAAACAGCAGTTGCAAAAGAGAAGACGCACTCTTCCTTTTACTAATTTTTCAAATACTGTATTCAAGATGACGAAGAAATTCTGCCAATACCAAAGCAAGCTAATTCATTGGGAACAAAAGATTATCAGGTAATTCACAAAGTTACTTTGTGTTAACAACAAACAAGGTGTTAGAAGAAAAATGAGCAAAATTACATGAGAAAGAAAGGATAGAGGAAAAAGTA
The DNA here is from genome assembly GCA_023313115.1 of Rhysida immarginata. Classification (NCBI taxonomy): domain Eukaryota; kingdom Metazoa; phylum Arthropoda; class Chilopoda; order Scolopendromorpha; family Scolopendridae; genus Rhysida; species Rhysida immarginata. The sequence goes on along the minus strand of JAHWFO010001616.1, from coordinate 7,092 downwards.
AAGAAGAAAGAGAAAAAAAATACACATGCAAAAGGTGTTAGGCCTAAGCAAACAAATCCAAAAGTTCTGGAAAAAAAAGAGAGGAAGACCTCACAAAAACCTCTTATAAGAAACTTAACTTGTTTCAGAAATTAATGTTCTTTTTTTTTGTTTGCATTGTTAATGTCATTTAGCTATGTTAACTGTTATCTAAAATGTAAACCTGTTAGAAGAAGTAAACTGTTTGATGTGCACAAATTCTCGGTTTTGTTTAGGCTATGCTCACATTTGGTCAAGCTATGCCCACATTTGGTCTACAGAGGCCCACTTTGAAATGTAACTTTTGAATCATTGTTGTTAATTGTTTAAAATTTCTGTTATTTCTATTGGTCGTTTAATTTTAAAAGTGATTTTCTTGAATACCCAATAGTAGAAAAAATTTCTTAATGTTGATTAGTATCAGATCAATGGAGTCCAACTGAATGAAAACAAACTTTATGGCCCACGTTTGGTCACTTTACCCTACAGTATTCGAGTATACCAAGGCTCATACTAATTCAGGATTCGTTAATATGGAAAATAAAGATAAAACTTAACAAAATGCCGACACACCATTAGCATATAGTTTCAGTATAATTTCTTATGCAAGTTCCAAATTATCAGTCATCTAAAAGTTGGTTATCTGGACCGCTACACTGAAAGCTGACATCTTAAGCCCAGGCCTTATAGTGTAGATCTCTAGATCTTAGCCCAGATCTGTAACAACCACTTACGCAACCAATCAGGTCCTAGCCTAACTGTCAATTACATCATTACTTTTTTTTTTTGTAAGTACCAATTATGTCACTACACTATTCGCTGTAATCAACCATTCATTTTCAAGAGGTACAAAAATCCAACCATTGGTTCTTTTAGCCTACATGTAAAGATATTGTGTACTATGTCAGGCCTATCTTTAGTGAAACAAATGCTGCTCTAAAATCACTGGTGGTGTTTCCATGAAGCCTGACCTATCACAACCGTCTAAAAATTCCTGTCTACAAATAATGACTGCACATCACGACTGGGCTCTACCTGGTCAAGTAGAAACAAAATGGTGAACAAAATTCAACAAATTTACCTCTTTCAAATAATAATCAAACGTTGGTAAAAGTTCAGTGTAGCATCCCCTAAGCATCATGGAAGATTTTGGGCAGCCCCATCGCATTTATGCTCTTAATAAGTTAATGGTTTATCGTATTATATATATTATCTAAGGAAATTTTTAAGTGCAAAATTAGGAAACTTTTACTACTCTTGGAGCCTTGTGCCTCACATAACTCTCGGCCCTGCGGGCTTCATTGGCCACTGTTTTCCGTTACTCGAACACCTTCAGCGTTCGGTCTACAACCCCTCCGTGGGCAAAATAATGAAACGTACAGAGGTGACCTGATTTTCAAAAGGCAAAAACAGGACACTCTGCGATAACCAGAACCGGAAGTGAAAGCATATGGCCATGTACCAGAAGTTATGTTAAATGAAGTCGGAATGCCTGGAAGTCATGTGTTTAGATTATCAAAATTCAACTGGAACTTAGTCTCAGCAAGTAAAATATACAAACGAAATACTTTTTCATGGAACTTTTATTACATCTAGCTGAGTTTTTTCACTTTTCCAGATAAACCGGGACATTCTTTCAAGCCGGGACAAAAAGTCAAAAACCGGTACATCTGGTCACCCTATACATCCGCAACCTTTTTGTTTACAGGTGGCAGTTGTTTTTTCCCCGGCGGATTACTGGAGGTTAATGGTCAGTAGGCTACTTATTTTATTTTCAAAGAAGCTGATCGTGATTATTAGGGGACGCTACACTGAACTTTTATCCAAACGTTTTTTATTGTAATCTAGTTGTTGAAAATGACGAAGCTTCAGTTTCGAAAAATCATCATCAAAGCTAACTATAAGCCCAAACGGGCAGAATCTCCCACTTGGGAACGGTTCATCTTTACTACATGACCTGTTGGCGACCGATCGAAAACACCCTGGATATGTTCGAAAACATTTTGAAGATTTAATTTTCATTAGGAAGACAAGAAAGTGGAAACAAAGAAACTTAGAGCCAGTTCATTATCTGCTTTCTCAAATGAGTTTTCTCAACTGAGTCTTCAGCAACAATGGACTTGCATTATTAAGATGAGGAAGACTTGATTGCAACAATGTCACTGTATTGTTGCTGAACACTCAGTTTAGAAGTCTCAGCTGAGAAAGTAGATAATAAACTGGCCCGTAGATTCTTATATAAACATATTTGTTTTTAAATGTGTTGCTGATTTGTAATGTTTTTGTTTGAACCTGTATGTAACGACCTCCTGAGCTTACCAACCACTTTTGCTTTGTCCCGTGGGTGGTCGTTATAGACAAATTTTACTGTATATATTATCTATTAAACTTCTGTTTATACCCATCAGAGAATACCTATCTCGCCCACCAGATTCTATTTATCAAGATCGTTAGTGTATCATCACCGTTTGTCTCAGTCGCAGAAAGAGACAAGTCGTGATTTCACGTTCACAGGTAAAGTCACTGATAACTAACTGTAGCAGTGGCAGTTATACATATTAACATAGAAGAATAATACTATAAGCACGGAAGGATAGCAATACCAGGGAGGAAAGAGTCAGAGTCTACTCTTTCCACTTTGGTAGTAATAGTAACGGGAACCTTTGGGCGGGCAAAAGCGCTCATTCGCTTCTCTTGCCGGTGGGGGGTAAAACGAACTTCACCCACAGAATGCGGTCTTCTAAATTCAATCACTGGGACGATAGCGGGAATTAGTCGAAAAATAACCCCCGTATCACTAAATAAGTTGTAGTGGATATTTATCAACTAAACATTTTTTTGAAAGAATACTGGCCGTTGTAACCAACGATATGAAATGAGTAGATCGCTCATGAGCTGCTATGTTTATAGGCTTAATTTAATGATGCTTTTTTTATAGCCGCCAACTTACACGCATATAACCATTTGGTATTTTATAATAGTTAACAAGCCCCATATTATAAGTTTTAGATTTCTACGTGTACGAGTGCTATGATCTTATAACAATAGCCTACATAAAACTGTAAGAACTTACTTTTTCTTTACCGGCTTGCACTTTCTTCTGTCGTTCTTCATCCTTATTTAATACCAAGGATGTTTCTTGTTCTTCCTCCATATTTCAAGGTTTCTTCTCCATTAATCAAATTATCCAAATCAAACTTCCAACATATCCATATTGAAGTGTCAAAAGTTTTCTTCCCCAGCGTTTTATCGTTGATGGTGATGTCACTTCCTTTAGTTCACTTCCGGTATTCACTACTTCAACCATAGCCCTATCATGTTGGCTATGCTTCAACTTTTCAATGAACAGTTTGGATGAGGTGATGACGTCAAAATGACGTTTCTCCTCACTGCCTGGGCATGGAAGAAGTAGAATGGGCATTCTACTTCTTCCATGGCCTGGGTTTCTTCTCACACTAGTCTTCTTTCTCACTGCTAAATCGTTCTCGTCGCGTCTCTACAACGTCGTTGTGTTTAAACATTAAGATTCTGATAGTAACCTACTTTTTAGTTTAAATTTTAAACTTTAAATTTTTAAACTTTAAAATTGCGGGGGGGGGGGGGGCAACTCGCTATCAACAGGACTTCGTGATATCGAAACATTCATGTATAAAACAATGATGAAAGAGTCATCGTTCGTGAAAATCATTTCATTTTATTGAAAATTTGCGATATTGCAGTCATCGCAGAGTAACATTTTCTGAAGAACCAAGAAACAAAATTAGAAGAATTAGAAGATGAACATGTAAACCCTTGGAATAGTTTAGAAACTACCGAGCAGGAGAAGAAAATGATTTCGATCGTATTTTCCACCCTGATATTATTTCATTGCTGTCATTGAATCCAGATGAAGAACATGGACACATTATTGTCTGGCCTACTTCTAATGCATAAAATGACACTATAAAAACTAGTAACGCAAAATTACCTGAATTGATGTATGCATAAAGGTTTAACCAGATATTTCACTTTCTGTTTATTCAGATAATTTTATTAATGTCTAAAGTACTTCAAAAGATGGGTATTCATTTTGATGTAACATGTATGTTAATGCTAACTTGTGAAAAATTAACATTGTACATTATCATAGGTGATGAATTTCATCTTTGTAATACTGTCAACGAATTAAAAGATTGTTGGCGAACATTAGTGAACGAAGAATATAAAAGAAGAAAATATTACTTTTCTGGTAGAACAACTGATAAATATGCCTAAATAAAGATTATGCTTTTCACAAGAAATGTTTAACATTGCATCGAAAATTTCTTATTCACAAGAATTGTTCAAAACTTTATATGAATTTTAAATATGACGACGTGGTGTTTGTTTGTTTTTTTTTTGTTTTGTTTTGTTTTTTAACATGGACGCAAATTGTTAATCGGGAATTTAATGAACGTTTTATTACCTTTATGTTGATTTTTTTCCCGTAAATTTTGCTGATCATGAATGAAATAAAACGATTTATTTATTTATTTTTATTTTGTCAAACGTTTGAAGTGGAAAAAATAAAAAAAAAAAAAAGATTTTATCTGACTGTGAAGTTTATAGCTATAGTAATGTTTTAATTTTAATGTATTCATTAAAAAAAATTGACTCACGCGGGATTCGAACTCGTAACCTTTACTTTTTCAGGCAAGCACTTTAACCATTAGCCAGCACGTCAGTTGAAAGAAGTGCAAATCTTTAAGCATATAAGTGGAGTACCATGACCTTTGACCTCGATTTTCTTAAAAACGAAGGAGTGTTCACACAAATTACGTTTTGATGGCTCCAACCTGATGGAAATTGGTGGAACGGAAATCTGGACCTCTCCTTGTGGGATAGAGGTTGGTCGAGGCCATACATTAAGGAGAAAAACATAATTGTTTTCTCCTTAATCTGTGGTCGAGGCAGTGAGAAGCATAAAAGAAAGCGATAGTATAATGAACGAGATCTTATAAGAGTTCATATGAAAAGCACCTGCTTCGAGGTCGATCGAAGCATTGAGGAGAAACGTCATTTTGACGTCATCACCTGTCCCAAAGTGGTGTTATTTAACAACGACCGTTTTTGATCGCCAAAGTTGTAATAAATTATTAAATAATGTCACTCGCGAAGCTGCACATAGCCACTTGGAATACGATTAATATAATGCATGTTTGTTTTTTTATGGGAACAACGACAGAGTTCCGAATTTTTATTCAAAATGTCAAGCCTGAGGCAAATTAAATCTAATGAATGTATGAAACCGACGATCGCAAAATATGGCAAAACCACTACGTTGAGACAGTGCCTACTACAGTTTATTATTTCTTATTGATGGTCTCTGGTTGAGATGTGGCACGAACCGTATTTACACATTACGCTGAGATGTGGCAAAATTTGAGTTCTTCAGTATTTGACAATTTGAGATCTGTGTCCCAGAGGGCTGCATAATGTGCTAAACGCCTTAAAGGCAACTGACACCAAAAATCACCTATCAATTTTATTATCTTATAACATAAAGGACCATCAACTAACTCTAATTCGACTTGTAAAATTTTTATATTTAAGTAGTTTTTTAAATATAATTTTTCAAACATCAATTTTCAAAACTCATCTCGTTTTGAGCTTCGCCCAAGCGGCTTCGCCTCAATTCACCGCTAGGCGTGACGTCACACCATAGTATTAGAGTAGGCTACTCTACTAGTAGAGGCTACTCTAATACTATGGTCACACTAGAGAAACGTCTTGGCTATCTAATATAGAATAACTCATCATCGTTTTCCTTTTACTATCATTTTCTATCCTTAATTTTGGAAAATCTAAATTAAAAAATGAGATCCACTTACATTGAAATGTTCCTTGTTACACTAGCGTTAGTCGTTTTTTTGTAAATTGAAATTTACAACAAACTTGAATTTTAGTTTCTTTTTCATTATTTTATTAATGTGTGTGTATCGGTTTCAGCTATTCAAGTAAAAGTTACAACATTTAAAAAGTGAGCAATTTATACATGAACTGTGGCCTTTTATCTTGTTTCTCATTTTTTACTTTTGTTTATATTTCATATATTTCCCAATGTGTGACAATTATACAGTATGTACTCAGTATAAATTCTTAGATAATATAAATAATAAACATAGAAGAATTTTAATCTGAAGACAGAACATTTAAATAACAAACTTGAAATGTTCAAAACACTAAAGCACAGTATTCTGTGTTCATTGAATTTTTAAAACAAATAAAATGAAAAAAAAAAAAAAAAGATTTGCTGTAACAAAATATAAACTCAGAGTCTGTGTGAAATTGTCATCATGTCTAATAATAACAAGTTAATACTTAATGGGTCCTCCTTTGTTTTCAATAACATCAATTACTCTGCTGTGCATCGAATTGACCAATTTCTGAAGTTCTTGTGTAAAAGGTTTGTCCCATGCATCACAAATTGCGACCTTTAGCTCGTTGACATGGTGATATTGTTTGTTAAGGGCATACACCATTCTTGCAATCATCCCCCATACATTTTCGATCGGGTTCAGATCAGGAGAACGCGATGGCCAATCCATCACCACGATCTGCTCCTTGTCGAACCATGTTCTTGTTGATTTGGATGCATGGATTGATGCATTATCTTGCTGGAACTTCCAGTTATGTCCTTCGATGAGTGGCCCAAATGGAATTAAGTAGTTGTAGAGCTGTTGTTGGTATTTAGTGGAATTCATTTTACCATCCACAAATACAATGTCCGTTTTTCCATCAAACCCGAAAGCTGCCCAAATCATTGTTGACCTGCTGTATCTGAAATTAGGTTCTTTGCACAAGTCGATCCAGTATGAAGAATAACCATCAGGAACATCCAAATTAAATTTTTTTTCATCCGAAAAAACAACTTCCTTCCATTCTTCCTGCCAACTGACGTGTTTTTTGGCCCAATTCAATCTTGCTGCTCGATGCAATTCTGTCAGCTTTTGTTTTGTCTTCAGTTTCATATACTTCAGGTTCACATTTGATTTCAGACTTCTCCACACTGTTTGGTGAGAGACAGTAGTTGGTAATGTTCTTGTTATTTCTCTT
>JAHWFO010001612.1:0-14139 GCA_023313115.1 Rhysida immarginata | reverse complement strand
GCTGTAACTTTTTTATTTTTTAACAGTTTTCAAAATTCTTTTTGTATTTGATACTTATATTTTGTCCTCTATGTACGCACTGTTAACTTTTAGATATAGTCCCCATCTTTTTCCGCGCATTGCGCCAGCCCATGACTAGTCGGGTGAACTTCGGAGAGGAATCCCGAGGTGGTTGTCGACATCAGGATTAAACTGCAGGTTTAGACCATCTTCTGCAGCACGATAAAGCCCGCCGGCGCATGATCGCTACACACTAGAGACATTGCAGCGCCTATAGTTCAAAGATGAAAAACTGCAGTTCAAAGATGAAAGATTTTGCATCTTGCGACTTTCACCACTTCCCAAAGTAGAAAGAGCACCGACGACGAGATATGAGTTTCGTTCGGACGACGAGAAGAGCGACATGAACCTGGATTTATGCCAACATTCAAAGTCCAAAGCCAGGTGTATCATCTCATCGGATCACTTTTGCCAGCTCCAGGAGCAGATCCTTAGTTTCTGCAAATTTATTTTATGGGAAATAGCGAAGACGAATGCAGCAGAAGACTGCAAAACTTCCAAAATATCAACAGAGGAATTCTTTTACAGCTCCAACAGCTGCTTCACATGCACAACAATTTGGTGAGGGGTTTCAAGACTGCAATGGAACAGCCACAAGAGACAGCAAACTTTTGTATTGTCATCAGCGCAGACAAAAGACCATCAGGAGTTCAATGCCCCAACTGCCAATGAGGTAAACATTCTTATGGTTGGTGAGCCTTCAAGTAATCGAGATATTGTCTTCAAGAGCAGAGACAACAGACTACAAAGAATTTCATCCACACACCGTTCTTATGATGCCTTGCAGTACCCCTGATTTACTGGAAAGGTCAGGATGTATACTGCTTCAACATACCACAAGTTCAGCCGGATATTGGCCAGCAAATTCCCATCAAAAAGGTTTCTTGCAACGACTTCTATGCCTATATGCTGAGGATTATAGATGGTGAAGTGAACCCTTTAATATACTTAAGAGACTTATTTCATCAGTTCTTGGTGGACATGTTTACCAATGTGGAGTCAGAACGTTTATTGTACACCAAAAACAATCAGCAGAAGCTCAGAGTCAAAAACTATGTTCACCTAATGGAAGCTGTTGCTGGTGATGGAGACATTGCCACATGGGCCAACTGGTTATCTTGCCATCCAGCTACACAAATGGGCCACGATAGATGCATGAAAGAACTCAGGATCCCATCACCTTCACATGCAACCCACAGTGGGACGAAATTCAGAGAGAGCTTTTGCCAGGACAGAAACACTATCATCGGCATGACTTGATTGCACGTGTCTTTCAGCAAAAGGTGAAAAAATTGATGGCCCTTATCACCACGCACTTCGTATTTGGTCCAGTCATCGCCTTCATTTACACCATCGAATGGCAAAAAAGAGATGTGCCTCATGCGCACAGTCTGATCTCGCTACAAAACAAAATCCACCCTAGCCGCATTGACTCCATCATAAGTGCAGAAATACCAGATCAGGGCTGTCAAAAACATGGTACATGGACCTTGCGGAGCTCAGAACATGAACTCACCTTGCATGACAGATGGCAAATGCAGCAAACGTTATTCAAGACAGTTTCTTGCTGAAACTAGAACTGGAGAAGAGGGCTATCCTAGTCACAGAAGAATAATGCCAGGATCAGGGAGGCTTCAGTGCTGTCATCAAGAGAACACATGATCGAGAGATTGAGATCGACAACAGGTGGATCGTCCCATACTGTCCTTTGTTATCCAAAATCTTTAAAGCACACATAAACGTAGAGTACTGCAACTCAGTCAAATCAATCAAGTACGTGAACAAGGGCTCTGATATAGGCTCTCAAAACAATTCTGGACAAGTGTTTTCATTTACATTAGCTTTTACTGATTACTTTACAGCTTTTTGAATAGAAAAAAAAACCCGAGCAACGCCGGGTATTTAGGCTAGTTATATATATAAAACATTTCAGGTTGGTGGACTTCAGGTTTTAAATTTATAGCTTGATTTTAGATTGAAGCCGCAAGGCCCCTGCCAAGAGACATATATAATTTTTAATATAGATTAGCTAAATTTTTAACTAACACACTATGATTAAACAAAATTTCAGGACTGTAGGCTTTTGCGTTCAAATTTTATAGCTTCAATTGTATTTGAGGTCGCCAGGGGCCCCGAGGCGTCTGTAAATGTTCTAAAAATTTTTGAACCACTTATCCGATTGAGCTCATATTCGCAACATATATTCGTTAGGTCCAGAGTAAGGTTTACATGTCCCCAAAGTAGGAGGAAGGGGTAAAAATCATATATCTTGGTTTATGTTTGTTTGTTTACTCAAGAGATGGCGCCAGAATTTGCTTATCTTTTCCTTGAAACCGAAACTGGAATAACTGCGCAGAAGCAGGACAGCAAAAAAACGTCCGTTTTCCTCCGGATGTGTAGTAGTTTTTGCACATTTCAAGGTTGGAAACGCAAGTTTTTTGCTGTCTGCCTTCTGCGCAGTTACTCCAGTTTCGGTTTCAACGGAAAGGTCTATATAAAAATTCAGGGTGCGTCTGTAAATGTTCTTAAAACTTTTGAACCACTAATGCTTTTGAGCTCATACATGCAACAGATGTTCGTTAGGTTCAGGATAAGGTTTAATTGTGCAGAGTGTCAGGTTGACTCAGTGGAGAAATTTAGGGCTTATTATTGGTAGAAATAGGATTAACAATGGTCGAATAATGATGATGTAACAGTGTATGACTTTTCCGTTATCAGGCCTTCTGTCTAGGTGGTGTTGCTCTGATTACCGTAGATGTGGCTTCCAGCCCGGCCGAGGAAGACGAGGATTTTTTTCAGGGAGAAAATCAGTATATATATATAAAAATGTATGTATGTATGTATATATGTATACTAGCTGATTTACCCGGAGCGGAAAGAACTTGCTGTTTCAGGCAACATTTTTAGAAGATCTAGATTTAATTTGTCGACTTCGTCATTTTTTGGAGCCAAAATCGCACGCTCACACAACCAATTGGAGTCTTTGTAGTGAAGTGTTGCCATGTGTAGTGCTGTGGAACTTCACTGTAGAGAAGTGTTGCAGCATGTTGGTCTCGTTCACAGAGACTGAAATATGCAGTCAGCTTTGTTGCCCTTGGAGAAGCTAGCTGTTCCTGAAGTTGCTGTGGGTTTCTTGGATCATAGTAAATTCTTTGGCCATTTTCGAGATGAACGTCAAGGTGAACCACTGTTGGGTCTCGTTCATGGAGATGAAACTGGAGAAGGCTCCAGGCTGCTTCGTTACTGCTGATGTATCTACCCATCTCATACCGCGTGACAGTTATCATTTTTGCTGACATCTTGGAGTCCAAACATTTGCCATATCAGAGCACTTGTTCACGTACTTGCACACGTACTTAATTGATTTGACTGAGTTGCAGTACTCTACATTTATGTGTGCTTTAAAGATCTTGGATAACAAAGGACAGTATGGGACGATCCACCTGTTGTCGATCACAATCACTCGATCATGTGTTGTCTTGTTGACAGCACTGAAGCCTCCCTGTCCTGGCACTGAAGCCTCCCTGTCCTGAAAGCCTCCCTGAAGCATTCTTATTCTGTAGCTAGGATAGCCATTTTCTCCAGTTCTAGTTTCAGCAAGAAACTGTCTTGGATAACGGTTGCTGCATTTGCCATCTGTCATGCAAGGTGAGTTCATGTTCTCAGCTCCGCAAGGTCCATGTACCTTCTTTTTAATAATAGTTTCAAAAACTTTTGGGTCACAGCCATGATCTGGTATTTCTGCACTTATGATGGAGTCAATCTGCCTAGGGTGGATTTTTGTAGCCAGATCAGACCTTGGGCATGAGGCAAACCTCTTTTTTGCCATTCTATGGTGTAAATGAAGGCGATGACTGGACCAAATATGAAGTGCTTGGTGATAAGGGCCATCAACTTTTTCAACTTTTGCTGAAAGACACGTGCAATCAAGTCATGCCGATGACAGTGTTTCTGTCCTGGCAAAAGCTCTCTCTGGATTTCGTCCCACTGTGGGTTGCATGTGAAGGTGATGAACAGATCAGGCCTTCCATAGCTTTTGACATAAGTCATGGCATCCTGAGTCCTTTCTTGCATGTATCGTGGCCCACCTGTGTAGCTGGATGGCAAGATAACCAGTTGGCCCATGTTAGCAATGTCTCCTTCAGCAGCAACAGCATCCATTAGGTGAACATAGTTTTCGACTCTCAGCTTCTGCTGATTGTTTTTGATGTACAATAATCGTTCTGACTCCACCTTGGCAAACATGTCCACCAAGAACTGATGAAATGAGTCTCTTACTTATAGTAAGGGGTTCACTTCACCATCTCTAATCATCAGCATATAGGCATAGAAGTCGTTGCAAGAAACCTTTTTGTTAGGAATTTGCTGTCCAGTATCCGGCTGAACTTGTGGTATGTTGAAGCAGTATCCATTCTGACTTTTCCAGTAAATCAGGGGTACTGCAAGGCATCATAAGAACGGTGTGTGGATGAAACTCTTTGTAGTCTGTTGTTTCTGCTCTTGATGACAATATCTCGATTACTTGAAGGCTCACCAACCATAAGAATGGCTACCTCATTTGCAGTTGGGGCATTGAACCTTCGCTCGTGTTCTTCTAATGGCCTTTTGTCTGCGCTGATGACAATACGAAAGTTTGCTGTCTCTTGTGGCTGTTCCATTGCAGTCTTGAAAACTCTCTCCAAATTGTTGTGCATGTGAAGCAGGTGTTGGAGCTGTAAAAGAATTCCTCTGTCAAGATTTTGAAAGTTTTGCAGTCTTCTGCTGCATTCGTCTTCGCTATTTCCCATAAAATAAATTTGCAGAAACTGAGGATCTGTTCCTGAAGCTGGCAAAAGTGATCAGATGAGATGATACACCTGGCCTTGGACTTTGAATGTTGGCATAAATCCAGGTTCAACAACCACTTTAGATGCGCCAAATGATGTCATTTGAAATGCAGAGTTGTACTGCCTTGTATTTGACAGAAAGTGTTTAGCCTCTCGCGACTGACCTTCCAAAAGCTCCATTAGAGGCTGTGGTGGAGGCTCCAGTCTTTGCAGTCTGAATTCCCCATTTGAACAGCACATTCCTTGAGTTTCTCCTTGAAACTTTTTGGCTCTACAGAAATGGCAAACAGCTGATAAATAACCAATTTGGGCAACATTGTCTGCTTCATAATCAACCCTAGGGTTATACAGGAATGCAGCTCCAGGCGCATGAAAAGGGATCCTTGCTGGTGGTCTTCTAGAAACAGCATTCCTTGCTTGGTTATGGGCTAATCTTTGTTGTCGTTATTCTTGAGACTCGGCTTCTCTAGCAAAAGCATGTCAAATTTGATCTTGAGTAAGTCTCTGCTGTCGATTCTCCAGAGATTCAGCAGTTCTTGCAGCAGCATGCGTAGCTTGATCTTGACTAAGTCTCTGATTTCAGGTTTCCTGAGATTCAGCAGATCTTACAGCAGTATATCTAGCTTGATCTTGAGCAAGTCTCTGCTGTAGATTTTCCTGAGATTCAGTAGTTCTTGCAGCAGGATGTCTAGCTTGATCTTGAGCAAGTCTCTGCCGACGTTCTTCTTGCGATTCATTTCTGAGAGATAAAGCAACTCGTTTGGCTGCAGCAGTTGTACGGCCTAAGCTCTTGTTTCGTTTTGGTGGCATAGGTTATGTGTGAAATAAAGTTAATTATAAATGAAATGTCTTTACACCACATGAATTCAGTGTTTCATTCATGCCTCGAAATGTATGGACGAAAACGTATAGCTGTCATATGCTGACTCCATCAGGTGGCAAAAATACAAACAAATAACAAACAGAGTAAAATAAACAGTGATGGCGGAAAAGAAGGGGTAAAAATATTCCCAGGGTCCACCTGAATTACCATGTAAAATATCATCAAGATTTCAATAACAAATTAGTAAAATAAGCAATTTATTTTTTTGCTGACTTATTTTGTTTCGTTTTCAAGGGAAAGATCTATTAACAACGCCACCTCGCTATACACAGAGATGGTGTTGCTATTAATTTATTTATTTTTTTTAGTATTCGATTTAGCTTTTCGCAACAGAATAAGTAGCCTAATCATTTCTATTGTGTTGCTGAATGCTGTCTGTAGTGATTGTTGCGCGTTCTGGCCGAAGCGAGATGGGCGAAATGTATGGGCGTAAAACTTTACTCGTGATATGCTAGCTCCATCGGGTGACAAAAAAACAAATAAATAACAAACGGAGTAAACTAAACAGTGATTGCGGAAATGAAGGGGTAAAAATCTTCCCAGGGTCCACCTGAATTATCATTAAAAATTTCATGAAGATTTCAATAACAAATTAGTAAAATAAACAATATACAATATTGCCATAGAATATGCATTAACACATTAACTGGTGTTGCACTACACACTGAACCACATATAACCTTTTTATAGGGAGGGGGGGTAACGAATTGTAAAGTGTGCTATCCATGAAGCGTGAAATCTCCACCATGACCTGCCTAAAACCTTCCCAGGGTCCGTCTGAATTACCATGAAAAATTTCATCAAGATTGGTCTAGCCATTTTGAGAGGCATAGCGAGCAGACAGACAGACAGACAGACATACAGACATACAGAGAATTAAACCACAATATCTTGAATCCAATTTGACTTATCATTAACTTTACGTTGTATTCATAATTACACATCATTGAAAGGTGTTAAATATAAGTATAGCATAGTTTAATAACATTGAAAGTTCCAATGAATCATAATGGTTCCACTAAACTAGGTGCCTTTGAAACAATTTCGACTAACATTAATTTTATGCTATATTAATTCATGACACATCATTCCAAATCGTATTATATACTATATGCAATACATAACTTGGAGTAGCGTCTCATGAATGAATATAACGTAAAATTAATGGTAGTCGCAATTGTTTTCAATACACCTGCTTTAGTGAAACCATTATGGTTCATTGGAACTTTCAATGTTAATACTGTATATGGAATGTTATAAATCAAACAATTTGGAGTGAAGTCTCATGAATGTATATAACGTAAAATTATTGATACTCGAAATTGCTTTAAAGGCACCTGGTTTAGTGCAACCAGTATGGTTCATTGGAAATTTGAATTCTGAGATATGGCATGTTATATATCAGACAAGTTGGACTGAGGTCTAATGAATGTATACAATGTTAAATAATGATAGACGAAATTGTTATAAAGGCACCTAGTTTAGGGGAACGATTATGGTTCATTGGAACTTTCAATGCATAGATTCGGCATATTATATATCAAACAACTTGGATTGATGTCTCATGAATGTATATAACGTAAAATTAATGATACTCGAAATTGTTGAAAAGACACCTGGTTTAGTGGAACCCGTATGGTTCAGTGGAAATTTTAATTTTGAGATATTGTATGTTATTTATCAAACAGTTTGGAGTGAAGTCTTGTGAATAAATATAACGTGAAATTAATGGTAGTCGTAATTGTTTTAAAGTCACCTGATTTAGTGAAACCATTATGGTTCATTGGAACTTTCAAAGCTAATGATGGCATGTTATATATCAAACAACTTGGAGTGAAGTCTCATGAATAAATATAACGTGAAATTAATGGTAGTCATAATTACTTTCAATACACCTGGTTTAGTACTTTCAATGTTGAAATATAGCGTGATATATGTCAAACAATTTGGAGTGACGTCTCATGAATGTATTTCCCGTAAATATAATGATCGTCGAAACTGTTTTAAAGGCACCTGATTTAGTGGAACCATTAAAATTCATTAGAATTTTCAATGTTAAGATATTGTATGTTATATTTCAAACGACATGGAATGAGATGTCATGAATGAATACAACGTCAAATTAATAATAGTGGAAATTGTTTCAAAGCAACCTGGTTTAGTGGAACCATTATGATTCATTGGAACTTTCAATGCTATTAAAAGATAATATAATTATAAATTTAAATGTGGTCAGTCTCCTTTTAATGGGGAAAATCGTAAAATAATAAAAACAAAAAAATAAATAATAAACAATGTCACCAAAAATGGAGCTACTTAATAATAAGCTTATACATTATGAGCACTTGAGCAATCGTTCGTCGACAAAGCGATTTCACGTGCGTGCGCCAATGTCAATAATGCTTAAAAGATGAACAGAAAGTAACAATATATTCCTTCTTCACAAATCGATTGTTATATGACATGCCAGTATGTTTGAATTCTTTACACTCACTGTTTTAGCGCAAAATTGGAGCTACTTATTGGTTTTATTTTGGGTCATTCCCCGTCAGTTCAGGCAAACATTGGCACTGACCTCTCGGATTTTAATGAAATTTGGTATAAACAATTGTCCTAGGAAGTTGGTAATGAATGCCAAATATTATTATTATTTTTTCTTTTTTATGGAAGTTACGGACATATAAAATTTGAGTGGGGGCCTTATCTATGATGTACTGTAAATTCGGTTGTATTTTACTTGGAGAGATGTGATTGGTGACATACGAAAGATCTTTAGCTGTAGATTCTATATGAAATTTTTAAAATTATAATATGCATGTGCAAATATTTGAATTTAATAAAAATATTTTATTTATGCAAATTTCTCAAAAGGTGGGTATTTTTTTTCGTTAAAAATTATTAATATCTTACACATACTTTCATAAAACCAATAGGGAGTGCATGTGTGACGTCAGTCCTTGGAATTCTTCAGTCACGTGACTCGATTTGGTTCCAAACAAGTCTTTTCGCTTCGGGATTTAACATGGTTCCAACGTAGGGATGGAATAAAATCGCTTTGTATAAGCCCAGTGTTTATAACACATTTAAGATGTGAAATTGTTTAGTTCCTCACTGCTCAAGAAGGAGCCAAAACAGCGATTTAGACATCAATCGTTTTCCCAAAGAAAGAAAGATCCGCGAACGATGGCATTCTTTTGCTAAGTGATTAAAAGTGATTAAAAAGCGTTCTAATATTAATGTATAAATTATATAATGGTATTAAATGTCTTAATAATAATATAAATTACACAAATTAACATAATAATTTAAGAGATGTCATTTTTACTGGCCGCCCGTTTCAACGTTACTAGTACGTATATTGCGTGGTTCCAATGTTTGGAACCAGCGATCCCATTTCCTAGGCTCTCGGAATGTTCATCGCGCAAATGACGTCAGCTGTGACGTAGTCACTTGCACTCCCTATACAAAAAATTCAAAACTGTATTTTGCTCCGTTTTGAAGATATTAATTTTTAAAGCTTGAGCTCCAAGCAGCGGGACTCAGGTAGTAGGGACTTGACTAATAGTACAGGGAAGAGAAAGCGTGTAAGCTTGGGACCATTCATTTATTTACGTTTTATTATTTATATAAATAGTATTATTAATTATAATTACACGAAAAAATAAAATCAATAGTAGCATTATAATAATTAATATATCAATAGGAAAAATGTTCTTAGAATTTCAGATTTTTTTTTCAGAAGACAGAAAGGTATTGAGCACCTGTTAAATAAGAAGATAATTTAGTAAGAAAATAAAAATTTGCGTTATGATTTAAAGAAAATATATTTACTTTACAATTCTCAGAGTCATTCACTTCTGAGTTACCCTGAAGAACGAGATGAATTGCAGAGATAGCTGAAGTTGATACAGGCTTCATTATACAGGGTGATTCAAAAGTTATGGTGCAGTAGTGCATGGAAACGTGTATAGCACACACATCAATGCACTTTCTGCATGACGTCTTTGCTGATCGAATCATCTCGCGTGGCATCTGACCTGCACGCTCGCCGGACCACACACCTCTCGATTTCTTCCTTTGGGGTGCCTTGAAAGGTAAAGTGTATGCAAACAATCCGCACATTTTGCCTGAGCTGAAGGAGGAAATCACAACTGAAGTTCAGCAAATTTTACCAGCCATACTGAACAGAGTGTTTCACAACGTGCAACTGTATCGTCATGCAGGGATTGAATGAACTTTTATATCGTCATCAGGGATTGAATGTCCCTTAAGGTGCTTTTTCTTCTTTGGGAAGTGGTGAAAGTCGCAAGGTGCAAGATCATTCATCTTTGAACTGCAGTTTTTCTTCTTTGAACTATAGGCGCTGCAACACCTCTTGTGTGTGGCGATTGTTTGCGGGCGAGCGTTATCGTGCTGCAAGAAGATGGTCCAAAGCTGCCATTCAATCCTGGTGTCAACAACCATCCCGGACTTCCTCTCCGACGGCTTCACCCGAGTGGTCACACGTTGGTGCAGTGCGTGGAAAGGGATGGGGATAATGTCGAAAAGTGAATAGTGCATTACATAGAGGACAAATGTAATTATCACATAAGCTTACAAAAAGAATTTTGAAAATCGGTTAACAATTATAAAAATAACAGCCATGGAAGCATTAGTTTTCGATCAACCCTTGTATCGTCTCTACATTTATTGAGTTTTCTTTTAAAACTTAATGAGTTCACATTGAAATTCTATATTAACAGCTGTAGAATGTTTAAGACAATCGGATATTACCACAAAATTTATATTTCTTAGGATGCCTTGTCCATCTGAAGAACTGTAACATACAAACGGATGTATTGTAGCTTGGAACTCGAGCTTTAAAAATTAATATCTTCAAAACGGAGCAAAACAGTTTTGAATTTTTTGTATTGTTTTTATGAAAGTGTGTGTAAGATGTTAATAATTTTTTAACGAAAAAAAATACCCACCTTTTGAGATATTTGCATAAATAAAATATTTTTATTAAATTCAAATATTTGCGCATGCGTATTATAATTTTAAAAATTTCATATAGAATCTACAGTTGAGGAGCAAACATGCAAAACCGCATAAGTCCACTTTCTGAAAAAAATGAGATGACAGTCATTCTCTATAGAGAAAAACCTTGCGAATCCGAATATGAAGTCTGTTTCAATCAAAAACCTTCACATGCCCTCATACCGCTGCTACAAAAAGGGTAGACCAAAGCAAAAGAGCACATGTCCTGAGTAAAATTTCAAGTAAATTCACACATGTCCAAACAGCCAATCAGAAGCCTCGTATAGCAATATGTGACTGAGTTACCTTGGAAACAAGAAACAGGCGGCTAGCATGTAGAAACCTAACAGAAACGACGTAATTAATTTTGCAACGTCGTAATTATTTTGGTATTGTTTGGCTGAAGATTTTTCCATTATTGTAGAGACAATGGAGGATACTGTAACTGTGTCCCAAGCCAACAGTGGTACTAGGAAGCGGCAATGTAAAGAATCATGAAGAGTTGTGGCCAAAAAGAAAAGGTATGCCATGCCTCATGGTTCACAAGTGTTTTCCCCATGCAAACACAATGCTAAATTGTTTGAATGTTATAAAGTTAAGCCTAATGATGCCCTTCGACTGCGAAATAAACTTTATAGTGAAGCAGACAAAGAAGCTCAGGATACCATCATTCCACACTGCATATCAATAAACAAAGTTAAGAGGCGAAGACTTCGTAAGAAGGGTCCAGATCAAAAACAGAAGCCCCACAGTTGCTCCGTAACGTAACGTACAGTGTAACCATTAGAATAAATAACTTTTGCGTAGTACATGTTTGCAAAAAAATTTTTCTTCATCTGACTCGTTTGAAGCTTTGGCGCCTGCGTCTCATTGTGTATTGCATACGAGATGGCAAATCTATGAAGGAAACCCGAGGAGGTGACCGCATTGGTCACAAAACAGTAGATAAGAAAAAGGCTGTCAGAGATTTTATAGGAAATTTGAAAGGTAGTGAGAGTCATTACAGTAGAATCAAGTCTGTTAGAATCTACCTGCATGGTGACTTGAACATTGCCAAACTGCATAAAATCTATAACGAAACAGCATCTGAGAAAGAATGCAAGGTCTCCATTCAAATGTTTCGTCGCATTTTTGGTAGCGAATACAACATTGTTTTCAAGAGCCCTGCCACTGACGTTTGTAGCCTTTGTGCTAGGCTTGACCAGCAGATCAGCACAGCTACTTCAAAAGAGAAAGTGGACCTTATCACACAGAAAAAAATTCACAAGAAAAGAGCATCTGCTTTCTACGAGCTGCTTCGGGAAGAATATGAAGATGCAGTGACATTTTGCTTTGACATGCAACAAGTACAACCTCTACCCAAAACACCAATTCAACAAGACTTTTATGCTCGCCAGCTGAGTTTTTGCGGAAGTGGATTTCTTGAAATGGTATGCCAATATAATTGATAAGAGTTCAAAAACCTAAGAGCCCGATGACGACGTCAACAATGAGTGTGACCGTCTTGAAGAAGACTGTGGTTGTTTCGTTTAAAATGAACAGCAATTTTATATCACATGAATAATCTTTGCAGTGTTCAATCAAAAAATTTTATATCCTTAAACAGATTGTTAGTAAAATGAACAATAATTTTGTATTCCTTGATTAATCTTTGCACAGTGTATAATCAAAAATTGTATATTGTTTAAAAAATTGTTAGTAAAATGATTAGTACCATTTTGTTGTGTAAGCAAAGCACTGTCTGTTTTTTCAATGTATTTTTGGTGACTATCACTTGAGCATGAAACCATAAGTATTTTCTTAGTTATCAGATTCTGCTAACAAAGAAAAACTCTATTGCCCCATAACACAGAGGAAAGAGATGGAATGCAATCATCAATGTTGATCATTCCTGGTTTCATGCAAAACTGCACAAGTCCCATGATTTCAAGCAAATCAGCACATGTCAAAAATTAAAATTGTTTTCCCATAAAAACCAATTACATATGATTTGACAGCACATGACAAAATAGTTTTTAAAAGCATTAACAACTATTTTGAAAAAAAAATTAAGAAAAACCCTCATACTTTACACAATACACGTTTTTTGCAGTTTTCTCAACTTCTGATTTGTGTGACTTATGCGGTTTTGCATGTTTGCTCCTCAGTTAAAGAGCTTTCATATGTCACCAATCACATCTTTCTAAGTAAAATACAATCGAAGTTACAATACTTCATAGATAAGGCCCCCACTCAAATTTTGCAAATTTTAAATGTCTGTAACTTCCATAAAAATGAAAAAAAATAATTTGGCATTTATTACTAACTCCCTAGGGCAATTATGTTTACCAAATTTCATTAAAATCCGAGAGGTCAGTGCCAAAAGTTCAAAAGTTCTGCCTGAATTGACGTGGAATGACCCTTTTACATACGATTTGAATCACCCTTCATCATTTCTACATTTTTTGAGGTAGAAGATTGAAATTCGGAATGTAGCTTACTATGGGCATGTGCACCTTCACTATTTAGTTTGGTTTTGATTAGCCCATTATGGTGGGAGTTTTGGGGGTGAAAACTAGACGGAACCAAAAGGTCTAGGTGTATTTATGCATAAAGGAGTGAAATTCGGGGTGCAGATTCCTATAAGCAAGATCTCCTTTCTATAAAGATTTTTTTCCCTAGGTATCCAGGCCTTCCCGACTTGTGGGCGGAAATGCATCGAAAAGATGGGGAGTACATTGAAAAGCTGTGTACCAACTCTGTCTGTAATAAAGGAGCTGTAAAAAAATATTTCCGGTTTTAATTTGACTGACACTCGTAAGTAGAATAAGAATGGAGCTACTTTTATAAGGTAAGTCCGTCCCCTTCATAATTTCTGCATTTTTTTGAGGTACAAGGTTGAAATTCGGAATGTAGCTTACTATGGGCATGTCCATCTGCACTATTTAGTTTGGTTTTGATTGGTATACGGGGTCGGAATTACGGGGGTGGGATTCAGAGAGGGCAACATATATATGTGCTATTTAGGTACGTAAAGGTGTAAAATCCAGTATCCAGATTCCTGTAGGCAAGATCTACTTTACTAAGAAGTTTAGGCCCAATGGTTCCAGTGGGATCAGATTTGCCGGGGTGGCAGTCACTTGGTCCTTAGAACTATGGCAACATGTGGCATATGATATATCATACGTTCGGAAATGATGAGAAAGGAAAGAAGATACGAGGTTTTTTTTTTACATTTTTTACATATTACGTTCTAGAAAATCAAGTTATTGATTAAAGAAAAACTTGGGGAGAGGTAAAAAGTGCAGATAAAGAGGTAAAAACAGATGACTTGCCTTATCCTACTTTGGAGGCGGGGGGGGGGGGGGGGGG
>JAHWFO010001610.1:0-10022 GCA_023313115.1 Rhysida immarginata | reverse complement strand
TTTTTATAGCATTTTTACAAAGGGACTTTAATTATAATCACCTTGTATTATAGCTTTTGGTCCAGTGGTTTTGTTTTTTTTTATGGCCATGTCAAAATGGAACTTTAATTATAAAGACCTTGTATTACATATCTTAGCATTGAAGGTTCCAATGAACCGATTTAGGACTATCATTTATTTTACGTTATATTCATTCAATACACATCATTCCAAGTTGTTTGATATATTACATGCCATATCTTATCATTGAAAATGTTTGAGGGTGTCATCATGTGTATCATTAGAGCACTTGCCATTGTATCAATTACAACAGTTTTCAAAATGGTTCATTCGTGGAACCATATTCCTCAATCGGCAAAAATAGTAATTAATAACCGGTAAGGGAAAGTGGGGGTAACACGAACGCTTTTTTAATTTCATTATGTAAATTATTTTTTTTCTTTGATTTAAATTGTATGATTTTTTGTCTATTTATTTTCCAATTTGAAAACTACATTTTTTCTTTTGAAAAGATTATTTTTTCAATTGCAAACTATATTTTACCAATTGCAAAAAGCTGTAATAGAATGTAAAAGCTCTGGACTATTGATGTTAAGTTCAAAATCTTGTATATCTTGAATGGTGCTTAATAAATCACAAATTGATTTGATTTTGCATATTTTCTCTGGGTGCGTATGTTTGAGGTGCATTCAAGTTCTCAGGTCTCCTAATTTTTTTTTGAAAAACTATTTACCCTAGAAAGCTGAAACCCCCGTCAATTGTCCACATAGTCAACCTCTAGCCGTACATATTTTTCACAACGCTGACGCCACGATTGCAACGCCGCTGCAAACACTTCTATAGGGGTCTGTTTTGCCTACTGAAAGCCGCTCGGAGCAGAAGCTTTATTCCGTTCTTTCATAAGCGATTTTCCACTAGACAAAACTGGTTTCTAAAGAAGCATTTGCAGCGGCCTACCAATCATGGCATCAGCAATGTGAAAAATGTCTGCGGGTAAAGGTTGACTATGTGAACAAATCACGAGAGTTTCAGCTTTTTAGGGTCAATAGTTTTTTAAAAATAAATTAGGAGACCTTCAAACTTGAACGCACCTCGTACATCATCTATTTCTTCTTGTATTTCCTCTTCTTCATCTCCCTCATCCTCTCTCTGTTCTGTGATTAGCTATTAAGTCATCTATTTCTAGTAGATTGACTTCTATTTCTATTTTATCATCAATAGAGAGAGATAATCTTCGAGAGAAACGCTTTCAAAAGCAGCAAGGTGTAGCGATTGTTGGAGTTCTTGAAGTTCATTAGTCTCATTTTCTTCATTGTTTTGCAAATCCTGCTTTTAGAAAACATTTCTGAATTGTTGCGGAGACACTTGCTTCGTTGCTTCGGCAAGCCAGACAAGTGCATCGAGTACAGATATAGATTTTACAAGAACGTTTGAAGATGTCGCAGGCTCCATATTTGCTAAAAGTGATCGCATGAGGAGTTTTCGATAAGCTATTTTCAGGCATTTTATCACACCTTGATCCAAGGGTTGGGATAAACTTGTTGTGTTGGGTGGAAACCATGCCAGGCAAACATTGAAAAGTTGAATGTGAGGATGGCATGCAGCATTGTCTAAAAATAGCAGAACATTCCTGTTTTGCTTTTTCATTTTTGCATTAAATGGACATTTTCCACCTGAACATTTTTCTCACTTCTAGCAAAAGGTTTTATTTGGTAATGCACGGAAAAACAATCCCGTTTCATACCATTTGCAATGTCCTTTGGGTGATATCTGTCTACAATTGAAGGCAATTTCAATACCCAGTCAGCAACAGATTCCTGACAAACATCGTTTGCTTCACCACGTACTTCATTCAACACTATACAATGTGTTTATCTAAAGCTATCTAGCCATCCATTAGAAGCAGTAAATTCTTGCTTACTTAATCTTTTCGCAACTTCTTTTGCTTGTTCCTGGATCATTGTGAAGTTTTTAGCTCTAGCACTGACAAACCACTCCCACACAATTTCGTTGATTTCTTCATTTCCAGTTTTTCTGAGCTTTCTTTTTTTTTTTTAAACTATTCATTCTTAATTTCCGATTTGGCCTTTAAGATGTCATAAACCTGTGTTTTTCCAATTTTAAATTTTTCCACAATTTGCTTGACTCTTAATTTATCTTTTTCATTGGCATCTATTACTTCAATTTTTGTATTTAAATTAAGGGCCACTCTCTTCTTTGATGACACAGCTAAAACTAGGCGTGGAAAACAAAAGTTTAACAAGGCAGTTTGTAGCGAAGAGTCCTTACTGAAGGCAACTATGTTTAACAATACGTAAATAAATATTGGTATGATCTTACCTCAGACGCGTATGAGTTGCAGGTAAACTACAATGGGTAGGTCGTCGTCCGTCGAGTGATAAAATCTTAGCAGAGTCATCATGCAGTAGTAGCAGCAGTGTGTCCGAATGACTGAATTCCATGCAGAGATTCAAGAGTTTATACAGTGTGAATACAAAAGTCTGAACCCCCCTTTTATTTTTTGAACCGAAGCAGATATGTCAATTTTGATGAATCCAATGAATAGGAAGTTGTGGGTGGCCTTTCCCATGGTGCACTTTTCATCGTCCCAAATATGCAAATTAGGACACATTCAAAATTTATCTCAAAAACCGTAAGGGATAGAGAAAAAAAACCCAATTGCAAACTTGTTCAGCATAAAAAAACAAACAAAACAAAATAAAATCATCCAAATCGGACCAACCAATCGCCCACAATCACGTGCTGCACTGTTTGTAGCTTACAAACAGTCCACTGCACAAGGAAAACTGAATGTTGTTATTTCCTCCATGTAAAGCTTGCACATCAAAAAATTAACATAAATTACCATACCCACATTCACTTTCATGTGGAAAAGCAAATAAAAGGCATGTTTCAGCACACAGAAGACAGAATAATTCCAGAATGGCAAGCTACACTGTTCCAGAAATGGTCAACATGATCTTCTGCTTCGCAGAGGCAAGGAGAAACCTACATGCTGCAGTTAGGTTGTATCGAGACAGATACCCTAACGAAGGCCATCCATCTCGTCAAACAATGTGTCACATTATTCAAGGATTCGAGGCTACAGGGAATGTTAATGCAGAACGAGGACGACCAAGGGCACAAGGCGACGAGGATACAACAACACTAGTTCTGGCTGCAGTTGCTGCAAATCCCCACACAAGCAGAAGAGCAATTGCTGCAGATGTTGGGTGCCATCAGAGAACTGTTCTCAACATTCTGCACACACGTCATTTTCACCCATACCATATTCATTGTCACCAGGAGTTACTGCCATTGGATTATGTTGCTAGGGCCGCCTTCTGCAACTGGTTACTTACCTGCCTGGATGGCAATCCAAACTTCATTCATGAGGTGTTGTGGACAGATGAAGCCCAGTTCACCAGTGATGGAGTTATCAACAGGCACAACCATCATCATTAACCAGTCTATTCCAAACTTGCTTGGCAGGAATTGAGTTAAGCGAAGTTGGTCTGTTATAAAGTCTAATAGTTTGAACAAACATCGTAGAAGTTTAAAATCGATTTGGCCATCCAAATGACTGGTGTGGGTAATTATAGTAATTTTAACAGAAAATATTAATCGCTGCTTTTTATTTCAGTAAGATAGACCTTGCAGGTGAAATATTTAACGCACTTATTAAAAACAAAGATATTTAAGTATATCTCAAGAATGTTCAATGAGTTTTATCCTATGCCAAACCTCCGATATTTAAAATTATTGATGAAAATGGGAGCGAAAATTCCATAGCCTGAATTCGAACCGGGAACCTTCAAAGAGCTGAAGTTTCCTGGTTCGAATCCAGGCTGTGGAATTTTTTTTTCCTGTTTTCATCAATAAATATTTAGTTTGTTTATTTATTTTTTCTATATTTCGTACATTGATATTTTTATTTATTGCTTTTTAAATTCTCTAATAGTTTGATACCGAAATTGTTCATACAACCATATATTATGCTTATATTTAATAAGATAACAAAAGCTATTACGATATACCATATAGTAAATGGCATGTAGTATACTGCAAAAATACAGGGTCTTTATAATTAAAGTTCCATTTTGACATGGCCATAAAAAAATACTACTGGACCAAAAGCTGTAATACGTGGTAATATTATACAAGAGGGCATGGGAAGTTCATACCCACCAAAAAAAAAAATTAGTTCAAAAGGTCACCACCAGCACGGAATGGCGCTCTATGCAATATTCGTATATGCAAATTAGACACTTAAGACACAGGTTAACAAGTCTTTAATCGTTACTAAAATTAGTTACATGTTGAAATTGGCCTCCACCATTTACTGAAAGCAAGCTACACCGGATTACTCTGTCTAATTTCATATACGAATATTGCATAGAGCGCCATTCCATGCTGGTGGTGAACTTTTGAACTAATTTTTTTTTTGGTGGGTGTGAACTTCCATGCCCTCTTGTATAATATTACCAAGTATTATAGCTTTTGGTCCAGTAGTTTTTTTTTTATGGCCATGTCAAAATGGAAATTTAATTATGAAGACCCTGTAAATGCTTTTTTCATATATTAGATCCAGTATTCTTATATATGTAAAAAATATATTATTCTCTCCTGTCATGGATGAGAATACAACTTTGTTTGCCAATACGTTTGTTTTTAAGCATAAACCAAGAAGATATTTCATTTCAAAAGATTGTTAGCTGTTCCCTATGAAATACAATAATAGATTTACCGTATACTTTATACAGGATGAATACAAAAGTCTGAACCCCCCTTTTATTTTTTGAACCGAAGCAGATATGTCAATTTTGATGAATCCAATGAATAGGAAGTTGTGGGTGGACTATCCCATGGTGCACTTTTCATCATCCCAAATATGCAAATTAGGACACATTCAAAATTTATCTCAAAAACCGTAAGGGATAGAGAAAAAAACCCAATTGCAAACTTGTTCAGTATAAAAAAGCAAACAAAACAAAAAAAAATCATCCAAATCGGACCAACCAATCACTCACAATCACGTGGTGAACTGTTTGTAGCTTACAAACAGCCACACTGCACAAGGAAAACTGAATGTTGATATTTCCACGATGTAAAGCATGCAAATCAAAAAATTAACATAAATTACCATACTCACATTCACTTTCATGCGGAATAGCAAATAAAAGGCATGTTTCAGCACACACAAGACAGAACAATTCCAGAATGGCAAGCTACACTGTTCCAGAAATGGTCAACATGATCTTCTGCTTCGGAGAGGCAAGGAGAAACCTACATGCTGCAGTTAGGTTGTATCGAGACAGATACCCTAACGAAGGCCATCCATCTCGTCAAACAATGTGTTCAATTATTCAAAGATGTGAGGCTACAGGGAATATTAATGCAGAACGAGGACAACCAAGGGCACAAGGCGACGAGGATACAACAACACTAGTTCTGGCTGCAGTTGCTGCAAATCCCCACACAAGCAGCAGAGAACTGTTGCAGATGTTGGGTGCCATCAGAGAACTGTTCTCAACATTCTACACGCACATCATTTTCACCCATACCATATTCGTTGTCATCAGGAGTTACTGCCATTGGATTATGTTGCTAGGGCCGATTTCTGCAACTGGTTACTTACCTGCCTGGATGACAATCCAAACTTCATTCATGAGGTGTTGTGGACAGATGAAGCCCAGTTCACCAGGGATGGAGTTATCAACAGGCACAACCATCATCATTGGGCAGGCGAAAACCCACGATGTCAGCGAGAAGCAACTCATCAAGTGAACTGGAGAATCAATGTGTTGTGTGGATTGTACAATGACACTGTGGTTGGACCGTATTTTTACGATGGAACACTGACTGCAGAGCGCTACCGGGCTGAAATTCTCATCGTGGTAGTCACAGACTTCATTGACAATTTGCCATTGGCCTCGTATCAGCGCACGTGGTTTCAGCATGATGGAGCTCCTCCACATTACGGGTTGGTCGTTCGCGAGCGTCTAAGTGAGATGTTTGGGCAACAATGGATTGGCCAAGGAGGACCAGTTCGTTGGCCACCCCGCTCCCCTGATTTTACACCACTTGACTTTTTCTTGTGGGGATACCTGAAAGACAAGGTTTATGCTACGCAGCCTGCCTTACTGGAGGATCTCGTTCAACGAATCCAGGAAGCGTGCCGAGGAGTGACACCAGCCATGCTTGCCGATGTTTTGGCGTCAGTTAGGTTCCGTGCCCAATTGTGTTTGGTGCCCACGGTCGTCACATCGAGCATTTTGTTGATTAAGTTTTTTTTTTAAACTGTTTGAAGTAACTTGTTTGTGCACGTGACTGTTTGTAAGCTACAAACAGTTCACCACGTGATTGTGGGTGATTGGTTGGTCCGATTTGGATGATTTTCTTTTGTTTTGTTTGTTTTTTTATGCTGAACAAGTTTGCAATTGTGTTTTTTTCTCTATCCCTTACGGTTTTTGAGATAAATTTTGAATATGTCCTAATTTGCATATTTGGGATGATGAAAAGTGCACCGTGGGATAGGCCACCCACAACTTCCTATTCATTGGATTCATCAAAATTGACATATCTGCTTCGGGTAAATAATCGGAAGACATATTTAAAACCCGTAAAACATGACGAACCGAAATAAGAGGTGGTATGTGGAAATTGACAATGAAATAACGACAAAATAACCTGAGGTCTTGTATTTATTTTTTCCTTTTGTATTTTCTTTTGTTTTATAAAACTGTTGTGGTTAAAGAGTTATTTTGTCGTTATTTCATATCTGCTTCGGTTCAAAAAATAAAAGGGGGGTTCAGACTTTTGTAGTCACCCTGTATATTATTATTTTGTTAAATCTGAAGCAAACTTAAAGTTGATTTTCTACTACTGATGATTTCATGAAAAACACGTACTAATTTAATTCTTGTATTCGCTATTATATTGTTGAGCGAGTTTTGCCAACTTATCACTTACTTCCTCGTACAGTATAATTTTCACGTTATTATAGTGCTTTTGTGCTAAAATAATAATATATGTTGATTTATTAATAATAAAGAAAAAAGTTTTCTAATAAAGGCTCAAAATTAGATATCATTCCGAACAGTTTAACGTCGCTCATTATGTCTACTATCCCTGTTGCTAAGAAACAAGAAATGGTATCGTCCAACATGATTTGAACTAGACTTCTTGCCTGAACCGATTGATCTCACTGGTTTTAATGTATAGTAAGGAAGTCGAACATCATTCTCCTAAGTGAAAACTCTTTTGGATTAGGGTGTACATCCATTAGTTTCAAAGATGCTCAACCTGGGACTTACAACCTGGGAATCCCTCGAACATGTATGTCACAGATTTCGACCAAATTGAATTACATTACTCAATTGAAAATACAATAGATGCTTGCAAAATAAGAGAGTGCGGATTTTTGTTTCTTTCAAAATAAACCACGAAAACGAAAAAATTTGAGCCATTGTTAAAGCGGTGTATTAATGCGCTTAACGGAACTTCTTTCTTCCACTACTCACAGCAATAAGCACAAATCCAATTCAGACGAAATAGACAGCAGCAGATGGCAATTGAATGGCTTCTCAAATTACTAAACAAACTTTGTTTTTAAAAATAGATTATTACAATTAGCTAATTGCCTTCCAGTAAAAAATGTCTAGAGTAATTAATAACCATTTCCTTAATTTATTATTTCAGTTTATTAAATAATTTGGTAATCAAAAACGGGGCTAGCTTCATGTGCAGTGTCGAGTAATATGTTGCGTTGGTGAGGGGGTATGTATCGCGGTGCTTTATAATTTTAAGTAAAAATAGTATTCATGGATGCCTACCTCATCTTATAAATTATTTTGAGACAAATAATTGTACAGCAAAAATTAAGGTTTTTATGCTGAATAACAGTGCTCTAACTGCAATTCTTTGGCGATCGCCGCTAACAAGTTTGCTTCACTTTTTCCGCCATGTTTCTTGAACTCTGCACACTTCCGGGGCGCTTCACTGGCGTGCAACGCTATCGCTTCCACGGTGTGCTTGTTTGCAAAAAAAGGCTATCTGGGATTCCCTTGTTAGTGCAATAATTAAACTGCCATCTCATTTTAACGGATTATGAACTCTCCATAAGCTGACCAGTTTTCATGGATATAGAAGCCCATGTGTTGCTAACAAAATTGACGTCATCATATTTTTAAGTTATTTTTCTCGAAACATACGAGTCCATTAAAAAACTTCCAAGAACATTTTCGTCTTATTTTGTCCTTAGGAAACTATCCTCCAAATAGTACTCAACATTTAGTTTATACTTTGTATAGAAAATCAAAAAACATAAGTTTAATTTTTTCCTTGTCTTTCTGTGTTTGTTTTAAACTTTGCCTTTAATAAACACGCATATTCATATAAAGCAGACGTGCCTGATATACATAAATGAATTACGCTAGGGGTGCTTAATAATTTTTGAGGGTGCTTATTTTTTTTCACGATAAAAGTGTACAAACCCTGCTTGAGTAAAATAATGCATTTAACAACGATGCTTTACAGAAACAAATCGTGTGATATCTGCAGTCTAGGATGTTTGTTATTGTACAGTGACACACAAGAAATTTTATCCAGAAAACTTATTCTTTTCAGGCTTAACGAATTTAAGCGTGTCACTGATGAGCGGATAGTGAGGAACCGTGTATATGGGTTCTTATGCTGTTCAAAACCAGTCAGTTAGTTGTTTGAAAAGAAAACTAATAATGTTTTTTTTTTTTTGACTTCATCAGTTTGGTTAGAGGTAAATTTGAGGTATAGTTGTGAAAAGTCCTTGTATTGCGTCGATTAATGAAAAAGGTAGAAGCTTTACTTTCATTTTTTATTGGAGAAATGACTAACAACTGGTTTCGCCTTTTATACCTAGCTTTCTTCAGGCTTTGATGATGATGGTAATACAAGCTGCTTTTTTTAAATTGTCTTCCAAAATCCAAGAAGACGTAAAGTAATATTAAATTAATTTGGCTAATAAATTATGCAAAAGGCATTTTGGTAATGCTTGTGCATGCACAGTTAAACATTATTTAGTAAAAATGCTCATATTTCATCAAATATTTAACATTTTAGTATTCTGATTTCAGGGTGTTGTCTCTGCTATTGTATGTCAATTTCCTGAAAATGGCATTGCATTGGGTTGAAAACCCTGCATGTTATAAACAAAAAACTTACAAAAAATGTCTATTTTTTTTTAAAGAAACCTTTATATCTCCATAAATATACATGCTATTGCCATACAAATGAACAGAGATAAATAAAAGAAGCCTCTTATTCATATGCTACAGTTATAATGCATTTCAAGCATAATTTTTTACAGGGTGATTCCGGACATTATTTTTTGATCAGTTTGTTGATCCTATTTGCCTTCAGGACAAAACCTTTGCTCACATATATGAGGTGTAACATGCTCTTTATACCCCTGAAGTCTCAGGATAATTTGTCAAGTATTTTCCAGATATTTGACGAAACGTCTAAAATTGAAACTGTTCAATTACTTTTTGGTAGATGTGCTACCTGTCCACTGGAAGAAAAACCCAGTTATTTAAGTTCGTGATCTTTAATATCCAGATTATCTGTGGGTGTCCATTACAAAAGATCCCAGATATAAAGAAAACCTGGTTATTTGAAAGTTGTTATAAAGAAAACCTGGTTATTAGGGGAAAATATCTTACAATCGTTGAGTAAGGGGTCTATAGCGCTGTTTCTATCGATAAAATTGGTAGAGACTTTACAATACAACAAAGGGAGAACAGAGTTTCCGACTAGTTGCGCCATTTATTCCCGGCTTTATCTAGGAGACACACTAGAGGACATGATACCGAAAAATGGTACAGAAAATTTTTTGCCTTTAGATACAGAAAAATGGTACAGAATGAGAACATGATTGGATGAAGAAATAACAAATAGTAAATAAGTAAATTATACAGTGGCGACATTTGGATAGGGGAATGGTTGGATAAGGAACCAATAACAATGAAATTATGAGGAAACTT
>JAHWFO010001606.1:2473-36750 GCA_023313115.1 Rhysida immarginata | reverse complement strand
ATACAGAAAGACCAGAAGAAATTACTGTTTTGCTTGTTGATATTTATATTGTACAGTATTCAAATTTGAATAAAGACATGAACAATATAATTTTGGGGCCTTTTAAGTATTCATCTGTTAAATTAGTAAATGAAACATGATCGGGAAAAATGCAACTTCCTCAGATCGAAGCAGTAAGCAGTTGTGTTTTGAAGTTGCCATCTTTTCGACAAGTTATTTTCATATTAGCTGTTGGCGACTGATTGATATTTATTGTCGTTCATTTAAAGAAAATTGCAATATTCAAAATATGAATGCATCTTTATTAAAACTTTTTCACGCGCACGGTTCTGAAACTTTAAAGTGTTTGTATTCCTTGAAGCTATATTTTTATACTGGATAAAAACATCGATTATTCAAATTTCAATCAACATCGATGACATTGTACGGTCCTAACATCAACCGATGACCCAGTCAATGCGATAACAAAGCAACAACAACAAAAACTACAGTGAAGAAGTCCAGTGTATTAAACATATTGAACATAACAATTGGGAAGCCTAAGCGATCATTATGTGTTTTGAAAAAGAACTGAAATAATTTTTCAAAACATCAGATACTCAAAACATCGAACACGGTCAAACAACTAGCGGTCAAAAGTTGAAAATTTCAAGCCCGATGCGGAGGCCTAATATCTCGAAGGCCACGGGTAAACGATAGTAGGACAATTTCCTACCGGACAGTTTCCTATCGCAATTACATTTTTGGGGTTACATAATTATATGTAATACACATTCCATTGGGTGAATCGGCAGTTGATGTTGTGCATGCCTTTTTCAGAATAAAACTCAAATGGTGTACGAAGAGCTTTTCAGAGCCATACTCTCCCGCTGTGAGGCCTTCGGCTATTCCCTGGACTGTGGTCATGGATTTCGAACGTTCAGTCATGTACGCAGTGTGGACAGTTTTTGGAGAGTACGTCGACATCCGTGGCTGTTTTTTTCACTTAACGAAAGCACATGGAGAAAAATTCAAGAAGTTGGGCTTGCAACTCGATATCGAGAGGACGAACGTTTCCGTCACTTTATCGGGATGTTGGACGGGAAAACACAGTAATACGCACAGTAATCAACTGGCCACATTAATTACCATGGCACTCATCTGACTCTAGGAAAAGAGGAGTCAGGAAATAAGAGCTTTAGCTCACAATAGCAAATACAACAGTAAATAGCAATTAGAATGTCTGTTTTTAAAATACACCTTCCTTATGACAATAACTTCGTCTACAGATGGTTCACTGCCTTCTCTGCCGTCCACTAAGGACTTTTATTAGCGACTTTTTGTTGGCTAATACGGCAAAAAAATTAGGTAGTGACTACAATGTATAAATAAAGACTGATTCTACTGACCCTCCCAGCTGCAACAACAGCTGAGGTAATACAAAGGGAAACGTTTGCAAAAAAAAGATATACAAAATTCAGCTTCAATCAGCAATCGCAGCATTCTGTCAAACAAATAATATTAGGAAAAAACGCTCTCATCTCCACATTTCAAGTGGAAAAAAATGTAACAATAAAGCAATAATCTGCGAGCTGACGCTCTAAAAGTGCGGGTTCATGAGCCTATCAATAATGCTCATTAATTTCATTGCTACAGCGTCTCTACCCATCGAGGCCAAGGCCTCCCCTATGGATTCTACAGCACACTCGAGTTCTACTCGCGGGCGTACAGGCGATGGAGCGGGCGGATTTGTTTCGCACCTCTCCGTCGCCTCCAACAAGCAGGTTTCCAGCACCACTATCCGTGCTGTTAATCTATCATTTCTCTGAACGGACTTTAATACGGCGTCAGACAACTTCGCTTTCTCCTCCTGCCTAAATTTTTCCATTCTCCTTTCCATACTCTCTAAAACTTTACTGTGTATGTCCGCACTTTGCGCCTCAATTGCCACTCGCAATTCCTGGAGTACACTCGTCACCGGCTCCTCATCCCTCACGGGCAGAGCTCGCTCTTTGTCATCGCTCACCTCCTCGATTGTTCCTATGGTCGCTCCCACGGGCGCTTTGACTAATTCCTCACTCTCCTCCTGGCTGCTTCCTTCAGCTCGGGGACAAGGCCTGGCTCTGCGGCAGTCGCGCTTTCTCCGCCTATGTTTCCTTCTAAAGCGACAAAATTTTCGTATATATCCCCAGTGTCCGCAAAACCAACAGACTCTTTTATACTGACACTGAGAACAAATTGATTCCCTCGGACGAGCGGCATGCATATTTAACAACCTCCCTCTCCTTGCTCTTGGGGGGAGGCAGGCTGAACATTTTTTTGACTGATTCGCCTGCTGTTTCCCAGATGTCCGAGCCTGCTTTCCCTGAGCCTTCATTCTCTTACGACAAAATCTCTGCGTGTGGCCTTCATGCAAGCAGAAAAGACACACTATTTTCCTTGGCTTACGGTTGTTACACTGGCTGATCACATGTCCAGAACGTTTACATCCAAAACAAATAATTTCTGCTCGCACTCCGCGCTCTAAATTTCCTCTGCCACCCGCAGTTGAATTTTGCGGCTGGGACAGGTTGCCTAATGGTCTGCGCTGCCTGCTCTGTTCTCTCTGTGGTGCCAAGGTGGGCGCTTGGTCGGGCTGCTGTTTGTTTGAAAAATTCCCAATTTTCTCCAATTTTAATTTTAAAATTTCGTCTATTCGTTGGCCAATTAGTTCATTAATATCTAATTCACTCTTAACCTCTGCCAATTCCGTGTTTCCCTTTCCCAATGAATGCTGATGCGATACGGCAGCAAACCTAAATTCCAGTTCTTCTTCCTCCTCCGCATAACCAGTCACTTTATCTAATGTTTCAGGTTTCCTGAACATAACAGTTTTTTGTAAGTTGGGGTGCAGTCCCTCCAAGAATTTTTCTCTAATCCTTTCCTCTAAAATTTGCCTAGCAAAAGGTCGCTTCACCTCCACCTCTAGCCCGACTCCTTCTACAGGGATCATGATTTTCTTCCCCAGCGCTTGAAGGCACGTGGCAAAATCCCTTACGCTCTCCCCTTTGTTCTGCCTACACTCGCTAAACAAGCGCTCGCTCCTGCCCCTTGGCTCCTTGCCAAATCTCTCCATCATGCGCTTCTTAAAATCATTGTAATTGGTGACTCCTGCCATTGCTTGATCGTGTCTACAGAAAAATTGCGCACTCCCACTCAACTTAAACTTAGCCAAATTTAATTTATGCTCAGGGTCCCATCCACATAATACGCCCATTTCGTCCAACCTTTGGAAAAAAATCCCGGGTCCGTAGATCCATCGAAACAAGAAAGTTCACTCGCCAACGCAAAAGATGCTTGAGCCATCCTCTTTATAAGGAAAAATAAAGTAGCAAAAGATAAATCGTCACAACTCAGGTGATCCTCCCAGGTCTTAAATTCAAATATTTCAATTCAAACGGATTTTAAAGGTTTATCCGCAGTTTTAGACAAAAATTACGGCTCGGAAAAAAAAATCCTGTCGCACTGTAGCCACTGTAAGGAAAGGTTACCCCATACGTCGTATGGCACTCACCTAGTACGGATTCGAAGATCTTGTCTAATCTGCCAGTGTAAGGAAAGCTAAATACCCACACCTGTCGATTTGCGTCAGTGTATAAGGTCAGCCCCTTAAAGTAAGAGTATCAATCGTGAGCCTAGGTGATTGGTCCTCCAATGTGAGATTCAAAAGTTTGCAGTCGTAGCGCCACTGCTTTAATAGCAGAATTTTGGATGGTGTGGCCGAATTGAGTGGTTAAGATTTAATATGAACCCCTCATTAAGATTCATCCTCAAAACAGGCACGGCCACGAAGAAGGTCGAATAAAGAAAGATGGACTCAAGTTCTTTGGTGTAATGAAATGATAAATAAATTTATTCATATAAGAAACAATTAAAATTAATGATATTTGAATAACCTTCGACCTCTCTATCAGGTTCGGAAAGAATTGAGTAAATAATTAAAACAATTGATTTAGTCATAGTAAATGACTCTCAATAAAATTGGCATCAAATGAAACACAGAAAATATTTATTGTAAAAGTAACTCATGAAACGTATGCATCAAAAGATTAAACAATCTTTAAAATTAAGCATATCTTTAGCAAATGAAAACCTAGTCAAATAAGCATTTGAATCAATCAGAATATTATAACGGCAATCAAACCCCATAAAATGTAATGGCAAAGAAAAACGCTTTTAAATGGCCAGGGACTGAAAAATAAGGTCTAGAACTCACGGACTCAAAACGGAACAGCAACATCAGCATCATGGTGGCTGGGCATGGACTACGACGGCGGATCATCTCAGGAAAACGATCGTGGGACAAAGACTAACAGGTCAGTTTACGGGACAAAAGCATTGTTAACGCGGGGGCACCGCGATCGAAATCAACATTACAAAAACCTCGATAATCGAGCAAACCAAAAGGAAAACTGATTGCACCAAATTAACTGGCCTGTGAAATAAAGGAATTTGGGTGATCCCCTCGAGTAAGTTGCCCGTGGACGGTCATGGGTAAGCAATGGGTTTTGTTACCAACCGGGAAAACTAAAGTCCCAGTAAAAGACATTTACACTCGTCGGCAAATCCACATCGAGGGGCAAGAATCAGAAAAGGCCGCTGGAATGTCTTGATGGTGTAACTATCAAGATCATTCTCCCAGATCGAGAAAATTTAAGTTTCCTCGTCCAAACGGAAATCGAACGTCCGACCAATGAACGATTGGGTGATGTCACGCGGGTCATCCAAGATGCTTCAAAGCTTGGGTCAACCGGATTTATCTGCCTGCACATCTGGAACTTTGACCAAGGCGCCTAATAGACGCACGGCCACCTGCTAGAATCTAGAAGGTTCCAGAGAAATGCCAAAAGGCAATAAGGCTGTCAACGAAGGTCCGAAATAGTCGTGGGTGGTGGGGGAGTTTTTCTATTCTTAGCATAACTGCTCGCCCCGAATTCAATAAGGCTGGACAATGTCAAAAGACATTGAGGTGACAAGAAGAGAGGGGGAACAAACGCTCCCTTCTTAGCAACACAGGCTAAATTGCCTAAGAAAGAGGAAGCGAACGTTAGTCAAGCTCCACTCGAGGCCATAAAGTTTCTCAGCAACTGAACAAAGAGATTTCAAAAGATTTCCATTAAAATTCTAACTTTCTCAAAAATAAAGAAAGCTCAACTCGTTTTAGTAAACATTCAAAAGAATATTAGATACTTCCTTCTACAGCATAAACTGCTGTCTGTAAATGTCAATAGAAAAAGCAGTTCAATAAATGTCCCAAATGCATAATCAAGAAATAGCTCAAACTAAAATGCTGATATGAATTAATTAAACGTGTAAGGTCTGAACCTTTACAGCTTTTAATGTTTTCGGATGTGCTAAAGCACCAGCACCCACTGATGTAATCTAGGCAGTGCTCGTTCTCAGACACATGCCCAGTGTGCAGGTTCTCACACATGAAGGGGTGCTGCATCTAAGTGCAAAAGGCTCTTATGGTTTGGTTATTACCAATTCTAATATCAAGGTTTCCGCTATATATATATATATATACCCCTGATTTAGGAAAAGTTGGGCCCTTAAAAGGTTTCTGCATAATTATTGATCATCTTTTGTTTTTAGGACAACCAAATTTTTTTCCAAGACTCTTTATGCATTCTTCTAATTAACTATTTTTGTTTAAAGGTGTATTGTTTGATTTTTAATTTCAGATTATTGTTGCATTGTTACAATTGATAAGGTTAAGAACTCACCGGCTTTATAAATACAGTTTCACGCTACGAATAGTTTAATTTTCTATTGCTCTCTGTGATTTCTGTTTCTGTTTATTGTTTGATTTTAAAAAATTTTTTGTCTCTCTCCATTTTAACCCTTTTTACTAGCCTATACCAACAAAGGCATCTTTCTACATGAGATTTAAGTTAAAATAGTGCCTTTTAAACTACGACTTTAGCTGTCTCATTGCTGGTGAAAGCTTTCAATGTTGTCTAAACTGATCGAGGGTTGAACACGTGTTCATAGCTAATGCTGCCTAAGGGACTCTGCTAGCGTATTCGATCTCAACAGCGCAGATTAATAGGTATTTTACAATCATTAGTTGCTGAATTAGGGTGACTGTGTTCGACCAGAGCATATTCATTTTTTATGTCTATTTTTCGTGGACTTTAACGCAAATTTAAGGCGTTTCCGTGATGTTCACGCGATTGTTGTCGATTTACCAAATGTGTCCGTGGTGGGTTGTCGCTAAGAGCGTGATGTGTAATTTTTTCTCTCTACGATGTTTTGATAACTCGCTAAGAGCCTACTGTCAAATGATGACTGAAATTTTGGTGAATGTTAGTCAACAAATTACAGAGGCTAGTTTGTTCGTTTCAAGCAGGTGTCCTCTACTATTAAATTAATAGGGCATCCACCATTGCCACTACTTGTTTGCTAGCTTCTAAGACAGGCTCTTATTGGCAGGGATAATTACAATTGTAGGTAAATAGAACAACCTCAAGTAGTTAAATTGGTTTTCAGAAATTCTAAAAATTCTTGCTGTAGACGAATCTCCCGTTGTTCAGATGTTACCGATGCCCGGATAACTTTTTGTCTTCTTTGACCAATACATATTTTTTTTTTTCGGTGGCATTTCGATAAATATGAATTAACATGTATCCTTCGAACAATTATTGTAGAGCAGGGGTGGGCACGCTTGAGGTCAATGAGAGCCGCATTCTTGATTTTCATATATTATAAAGAGCCAAACTATATAAATACACCAATATATTTTAACAGCAAAATATTAGTTACTTAGTCAATTTAATAAGATTCAGTGAAAAAATTTGTGAAAAAACAGGTTTAAATTTTCAATGAGAGCCACACTTAACTCAACGAAGAGCCGCATGAGGCTCTCGGAGCCTCGATTACTCACCTATGTTATCCCAGTATGCTTGTTGATTTGAAGAGTCGAGTTGATGTACTGTCAGGGCTGCCAATGTGCGTGTAATTACACGATTTGTGTGTAATTTGAGTCAGGTGTGTGTAAACAAAATTTTGTGTGTCATTGTGTGTAATCGACCAGACCATAATTCTAGATTAGATTATTACATTATTCTCCAGTCTCCTATAGTCCCACAACTCCACGCCGACTTGCACTCCGAGCACCGAGCCGAGGGAGAGAGAGAGAGAGAGAGAGAGGGGGGGAAGTGAGTGCGCATGAGTGGCATAAACAGGAGTGAGAGGTGGTGGTGGCGTCGGTGGCGGTGGCAGGGGCATGGCACATGGCCACGGTCGACGGTCAAAGAACGTAAAACAGGAAGAAGTGACCGTTCGGGGGAAAACATGTAACCATAACGCGTGTGACGTCATGTTCACGTCATAAATCAGTGGCGGACTCTCACGGGTAGCAGGTATCAATAAATTCCTCCATGCATTCTCAATGATAAAAGTTATATTTTGATAATTTTTTACAATTAAACAAATTTTTTGAAAATTGTGATAAAATCATATTTAAATTGTTTGGTATTCAACCTCTTATTGTAAAAATTCTTGTTTAACCTGGACAAAATAAAATATGTATTAAAAATCATTTTATTGTGCTTTTTAATTTTCATATTGCTCACTGGATAACTTCATCATAAAACATTTGAAATAAAAAGTTAATACATAATCAAATCAAAAATAAAAAAAAAACATATCAATGTACAAGCTGCTGACAGTGAGTGGCGAAAACATGCAACATTAAATTTTCAAGAAATGGGTTTAAATGTTACAGAACATGCTGATGCTGACGAATATTGGTGTAAAGTTTTTCAGTTAACAAATAGTGCTGGCATGGAATTATTTCTAAATTTGAAAGTAATAATAAATCTTCTCCTTGTTTTGCCTTTCTCCAATGCTTCTGTAGAACGGATTTTCAGCCAAATGAATAATACAAAAACTGATTTGCGCAATTGTCTTCATACTGATACTTTGAGAGCATTACTTCATACAAAACAAGGAGTGAAAGATGTGGGAGATGTATTATCATTTGAACCCACAAATAAAATGATAAGAAGTAATATTTGGAAGAAGGATTAGATCATTAATACTAACACTAGGTTTCAGTTTGTTATTAGTTTATATGCTTTGTTCCCTTTCGTTAAATTATTAAATAATTTTGTTAAACTGTTCAATAATTTTGTTAAATTATTAAATAAAAAATGGTTCTACTCTAGTATTGGTATGATTTCTATAACTAATCTTAATACTGCATATTGTGTTAAAATATTAAAATTAAATAATCTTTAAATACATGAATTCATGAATGTGAAGCTGAAGTAATTCTGCAAAGGCTTGTGTCACTTGCTCCCTCTTGTGTGTAATTTGTGTGTAATGCCGTTATGCCAGCGTGTAAAAGCGTGTAATCTCGTAGGCCGTGGTGTGTATTTATAAAAATTTCATTGGCAGCCCTGTGTACTGTGCCCGCGCCACGAGAAGGCGGCTGCGTTTCCAAAATCTCTCACATAGCGCGCTAGCTGCCTTGGCCAATCCATTTTGCTAAAGGGTAGGAGTAGTTACTCAGGGCTTGGAAAAAGTTATTTTTGTATATGGAAATTCGTGCAAAAATGGTGTAATACTGTATTGAATAAATGATGTGTTGTTTTATTATTTCATTGAGTTAATTAAATTGTTTTCGATTAGTCATTTAAATACGTGAATATTTCTAGGGATGGTTTTCCCTTAATTTTGAAACAACTATTGAAAATATGAAACTCTGCACTGAAAAGTTAATTTAAAATAACGAACAAAAATTGCTGTTCTGTAGGGAAGCATTTGTTTCTTTCTCCAGCATAACTACTTCTACCCTATACAAAAATGGATTGGCCAAAGCACCTAGCGCGCCATGTGAGAGATTTTGGAAACGCAACCGCCTTCTCGTGGCGCGGGCACAGTATACTTTGTTATCGGTTATGTCGTCAACTTTCGCCAGAGTGAAGGGAATGCTTCTTCTATCGCCTTTCGACTCTTTCTCAGTAGTCTGCTAACTCTTTATTATCTCCAGTTACTAATAATTTTTAAAATTTTCAAGAAATGGTTAAGTTCTAATAAATATCAATTCTAAGAAAATCCTGAACAGGAATTCTTTGTTAAAAATTCCATTTTTTTATAATTCGCAGAGGTGGGATAGAATCTTCATTACATGCCTTAATGATTCTTATGCCTTTATGTCGTAAAATGTCGCCCGAGTCCGACCGACGTCCTTATATACCGAACCCACTGAAAGAGGAAGGGGAGGCTGCCATCGCGTCTGGAAGATTCCACACTGTTCAAGGGAACCGTCTGCACATGTGTTAGGGAGCCAAAGGGAGCCCACTGAAAGGTTCCTAATTACTAGACCTCAGAAATGAACTTGTCCACAATTTAGGAAAGACCTGCAAGTGGATAAATGATCGAGAGATACAATATTAATTTGGCTTTCCTGTGAGAGTGGTTGAGTTTAGGGCCAAAGCATTTGTGCACCGGTAGTTCGCAGAAACCTATTAATGGAACACGTGGTGGTGTTTACTTTTTTCATGCACTTTTTTTGTCATGGGCGGAGTTTAAACAAAATTCACGAGCTATTTACTCCTTTAAGGAATGCAATTTCGACAAAACGTATGAGGAAACTTGTGTTTATTTTAATGTGCAGAACATCGCTAGGTATTTCACGACATCCTTCTCAAAAGCACCCTGTATATATAGATAGTATGCTTGTTTATCTGAAGAGTTGAGTTGATTTCTGTTTTGTTATAGGTTATGTCGTCAATTGTTGCACGAGCGAAGGCACTGCTTCTTCTGTCACCTTTCCAATCTTTCTCAATAGTCTGCTAGCTCTCCATTCTCCACCTACTGCTCATTTTTAAAGATTTTCAAGAAATGGTTAAGTCCTATTAACTATCAGTTCTAAGAAAAGCTCGAACAACAGAGATGGGATGGAATCTTCATTCTTAATAAACCCTCTTATTTGTATGCCCTGCCATCAGTATGAATATCGAAATCTTCCTCATGCTTTGAAGATCAAGTGTGCAAAATTTCATCAAGATCGGAATAAACTGTAGATTTGTATAAGAAGCAAACAACCACACAAACAAACCCACAAACATCCTTCTTTATATACAGGGTGTTTCAAAAATACTTTTACAAACTTTGGAGGCAGACAATGAAGAGCCATGACAATGATCTGGTGGCTGGAATACTAAACAATCCGATGGTAATGAAGTGGCATACAAAGTATAGAAAACCGAGCATATTCTTGATGTCAACTTCGAAGACATTGGCAACGTTTCCTTCCCGGATTATTGGAAGTTGTGATGCCACCCACCCCCGCCCCCTCTCCCAATCTTCTAACAATCATCAATCTTATTTTTTTTTTTCATAATGTGGAATGCCTCTTTGGGTTAGTCAGGCTTCTTGCCTATTTCATGTGGAATTTATTGTGGTAGGGTGAGCTTCGTGAAAGCACTGCTTTCGTTCCACCTAAAAGAAATGTACACTTCACTGTTCGATTGTCGATTGTCGACGCTTCGCTTTTTCTATTCAATCAGAAACTGGACTGGGTAGACAACTACAAATACGTGTATCTTGGCGTTATCATCGACTCAAGACTTCTCGTAGAATCGTCACGTGACCTACGCTCTGAACAAAGCAAAGAAGGCTAAGTACAGTCTCATAGTTCTCCTGGGTTGTAATAGCACCCTCAGCATCGACAACAATTTACTTCTGTACAAGTCGATTATTCGGACCAGACTCCTCTAAGGCATGCCTGCGTGGACGACTATCTGTAGAAACAGATGGAGCGACCTACAGTCGTTCCAGAATGTTATCCTGAGGACCATTGCCCAGCATGACAGAAGGACTGTGAAAAACCAATCCATCCACTCAGGTTTAAGCATGACCCATATCAGAAAATTTATACAGGACCACCTTTTGATTATGGTGCAGAAGATGAAGATTCACGACAATGACCTAGTGACTGGAATATTGAAAAACTCAATGATATGAAGTGGCATATGAAGTATCGAAAACCGAGGCACATTCTTGACCTCAACTTTGATGACATCTTCAACGTCTCTTTCCCGGACTACTGGAAGATGTGATAATCTTCTTTCTCTTTATATTTTTATTTCGTTAGTATTTTCTTTCTGACAATCTTTAATCTTATTTTCTTTTATGTATACTATGGAAGACCGCTTGGGTTGGTCAGGCTTCTTGACTACCTTAGTGTACTTTATTTGGAATTTATTCTGGTTCGATGAGCTTTGTGAAAGCGCTGCTTTCGTCCCATCTGAACAAATGCACACTTCACTGTTCGGTTATCGACGCTTCGCTTGAAAGAGCAAATGGGAATAGCTGTTTGATTGTTGTTCAGAGTACTATGGAAATAGTCAGCTTTAAAAGTAATGTAAGTTCGGGCACTGTAGGCATTCTGACTTGTTGTTAATCCGATTTTGTGGCCCTTTAAACACACTATAGTTATATCATTGCCTATCCAATATGCAAATAAGACGACATTAACGCCAAATGTGACCCTAGTTGGAATCTTTGAACTGATTTTTTTTTATTATTTTAAGATATCAAGCCCCCGTGGCCAACATGCCCACTAAATAATGTTACATTTTGATCAATGATTTTTTTTAGACACAGTGTTCTAAACATCTCATGTTTAATTATATTTACCCTGTATCCTGCTTTCTTGTACAAAAGTTATCTTAGAAGCGAAAAAATTATAATAATTTATCTGAGGTCTCAATCTTGCCGTTGGGAATGAAGGCCTATCCTTCGCAATACGTATCCGGCGTTCCATCTCTCGGATGTTCTTTTGTGGTAAGATATTTTTCCTTCATGTACAGGCAATTCAATGTAACAGTTCCTTCTTATTTTTTCAAACAGCGGAAGTCTCTTACTATATATATATACTTTTTACATTTGGTAAACCTATAAAGTAACGTCCCCAAGATGGCGGAGGTCGGGAGGGCACATATATAATTTTAAATAACTTTATTTATTTTATATATATTACTTATAAAATTGTTTGTTCAGACTCAGAAATAGTTCGTTCACATTTCCCATCACTGCAT
Source organism: Rhysida immarginata (assembly GCA_023313115.1). Lineage (NCBI taxonomy): Eukaryota > Metazoa > Arthropoda > Chilopoda > Scolopendromorpha > Scolopendridae > Rhysida > Rhysida immarginata. Next base: position 24,679 of record JAHWFO010001606.1, on the reverse strand, counting down.
TATTGCCAATTTGAATGTATTAAGCTTAAATTTCATTTTTTTTTTAATCGAATCAAACAAACGGTAATGCTTTAATAAAAACAACTAATACAGAGCATATAATTATTGTCTTTTTTATATAAACAGTATTTCGTAAAATATATACTTCATAAATTACTACCAGGAATAAATGAACAAATTTGTGAAATATATTATTTCATAAACTCGTCATTTATTCTTGTTACTCGTGGGCGCGGCCATCTTGGGGACGTTACTTTATAGGTTTACCTTTACATTTATATACTTTTATACTTTTTTTTATATACTAGGTTGTTACTAGTTTAAAGAAAAGCACAAATATGCATGACGCCAGTGGGATGCCTATGCATGACTCGCGGGATACTAAACTTGCGCCTTCGCACTCGAGGCAATTCTCGTAAATGCTTTCAGTTTTGGATAAGCGACTCTCGGAAAGTATACACCCAGGCATATCTAATAAAGGAAAATAAAACTAAAAGCTCCCGAATTTTTTTGCATTAAACACTGTGCCACAAAAAGAAATTATAAAATATAGATACAAACGAGTGAACCTTTCGTAAGGAGTGGGGAGAGAGGGGGCTTTCCATTTAATGATGTTTCTGGTTTAGAAAAATAACGCATTTTAAAAACCTTTTGAATGATTTTTGCTTACTACTCTATTTACAGGTAAACAAATGTCTTACTTTTTCAACTGCTACTTTAAATTCAGTGCCATCATTACGGCTTTGACTATGTTCAGCCACCCACACTTCATATCTTCTTGGATTCCTGAAATGATATGTTGAAATTAGGGAAACATTGGCTTTACATTTGAATCGAAATATTTGCAGAAATGGGTTTTGTATCATATAATGTATCATGAACCATAATCATTTTAAAAATTAATATTCAATGTAATAATGATGCGTACTAAAAAGCAGATTATAAAATACAATTTATAAATCATAACTCTGTTTAAAATTATATTAAAATTTTTACGAGGGTAGTTTCATAAATCAGAGCAAATATTTTATTTCTTCTAAACGTTTACGAAAAGTCGTATATAGAGCAGATGCAGCTGAAAAGTAACTTGCGAGTAAAGCAAGAATTTTTTCCCGCGCCTCATTAGTAATATGAAAATAATGATTTATGATTATTTTTATGATTATTTATATTTCAGAATTCCGCTTTTTTCATTACCAGAAATTTTATTATAATCTTATTTGCGAGGGTTGTTCAAGAATTTTTGCCTCTGGTCCGTAACTTTTTTATTTGTTAACCGATTTTCAAAATTCTTTTTGCATCTGATACATACATTTCTCCTGTATGTAATGCACAATTCACTTTTTGACATAGTCCCCATCCCTTTTCACGCATTGCGCCAACTCGTGACTAGTCGGGTAATCCCGTCGGAGAGGAATTCCGGGGTTGTTGTCGACACCACGATTGAATGGCAGCTTTGGACCCTCTTCTGCAGCGCTATAACGTCCGCCCGCACACAATTGCAACGCCTACAGTTCAAAGATGAAAAAATGAAAGACTTTGCACCTTGCAATTTTCACCACTTCCCAAAGAAGTAAGAGCACCTTAAGGGACATGAGTTGCGTTCTGACGAAGAGATGAAAAATGCCATTCAATCGTGGTGGCGACAACAACCCCGGAATTCTTCCCCGACGGGTTCACCCGACTAGTCACGCGTTGGCGCAAAGCGTGGAAAGGGATGGAGACTTGTCGAAAAGTGAATAGTGCATTACATAGAGGACAAATGTAAGTATAAGATACAAAAAGAATTTTGAAAATCGGTTAACAAATAAAAAAGTTACGGACCAGGGGGCAAAAATTCTTGAACAATTCTCGTATTAGCAAAAACAAGATGCCAGCGCTTTTCCACAACAAGGTTTATTCATGGTGAAATAAAGCTTGTTGTGGAAAAGCGATAGCGTCTTGTTTTTGCTGATTTCATATCCAGAGGGAATTTGGTTACTTCCTATGTCTTCAAACCCTCGTATTTATAGAGGTTGGTTTATTGGAAGCTTTTGCTAAAAGCTACTTAGAAGAATGCACGCTTGGTCTGTACGTTTATCCGTCTGACCATCCGCTGTTCCAGTATAACTTGAAAACGGAATATTTTTTTTCAAATTCTGTTTTCAGAATTATGATCATCAAGATCTTAGCACAGCTGTATCAACTTTTCAGGCTTTTTCGTGGACCCTTTCAAGTCGATTGCACGTTCTAAAAAAGAGACCGTTTAGAATACCAAGTTAATGACATGCAGTGTTGCCAGATTTAGTAATTTTTTTAAAAGCCTTTGTTGGACATTGTTAAACAATGCACAAAACAATGAAAACAAGGACAAGCGCTTTAAAAAAGTTACTAAATTTGGCAACACTGATGACATATAATACTGTATAACAATCGATTCACCAAAAATGAATAAAATATATTGTTATTTTCTGTTTATCTTTTACATGGGTACGCGCACATGGAACACCTCCTAGAAAGAAAGCCTCACAACTGAAACGTCATATATAGTTATATCATCATAATTCGACCATTGTTGATCGTATATCTACCAATAGTAACCCTAAATTTGGTCAACTTATGATGATGTAACAATGTATGATTTTTCAGGTGAGACTTTCTGTTAGTTTTTATTGATAAGGCTGTTACACATATATGGCAAATAGTAAGGAATGCATATACTGAATAATAACGAGAGAGACAACGCCCTACAAGGCATGAAACTAAAACTAGAAAAGCGAAACTAGAAATAAAAAAAAAAGAATAGTTGCTTGCTCTGCATCAGAGTGCCCTCTCTCAACACTTTCTTTCTAGGAGGCGTTGGCATATGACGATCGCTTTGTCGCAGGTAAAGCTCCTTCTTAGAATGTTTGGAAGACTCTATATTTTTTCGATATTTGCCGCCCTTGAATGGATGCCCCTAATCGTGGGTCAGGGGATTGGGTCCTTCAGGGATTTCGTGAACTGTGTTGACTGTAATACTGCTACATTATGGTCACTCTTGTCAAAAGGTTCTTGAGAAGTGAGCGAAGTGCACGCAAACAAATGTCTCACGATATCCACAAATGAGAAAGTTGAAAATGTCTCGTGCTTGGCGCAGGCTAAAGTCACCGGCGTCGGAAGTTAGGCAGAGGCTCCCGTTCGAAAATCAATCGGCAATCTCTTGCCTCAGAGATTTTTCACTATGCGCTTCAGGAGACGGCTGGGGGCAGCGCATGGCAGGACTCTGAAAGGGGAAATTGGTAAAGTGATAAAGGGTTGGATCCTGCAACAACACCATTACGTGCAAAGTGCGACTCATTTGACCACAAAATCTTTTTTGTGAGCTATGGATCATCATCAATTTGACAAAGAACCAATTACAGTACTCTGAACGTATTTCACTGTCACGTGGATTAAGGTTTTGATGAAAATCCACTCGAAATGGATGAAATTTATGATCATGAAACACATTCCACACTGATCCTACACTGCAACCAATATCATCAGCAATGAAACGTATACTGGTATGTGGATTGGCAGCAACTTTAGCAAAAACCACTGTGTCAGTGTCTTCGTTTGTTGCTGTTTTTGGTCGTCCCTGTCTTGCAAGTTGTTGAACACTACTTGTGTTCTGAAAACGTGCAATAATTTTTCCAGGCTTGTCTTGAAGGATGGTGACGATTTAGATTACTTTCAGTATACATTTGGGTTGCAAGCACAACATCTTGTTGATTTGCACCATAACAAAATAGCATGCCAATCATTTCATTTTGAGGGTACTCTGCCATTTTTTGAATGTTACCAAGCAAACGCCAATCAGGATCAATGCTGCTTAACTTGAAATCAAAAGAAATACATATTAGTATCAACAAAGCTAACGATTGAAAATTGTCATCACAAAATTACTTTTTATTAGGTGACCGTTGTAGCAAAATGAAATCGGATATATGATTTGGACTAATTTTAGGGTGCTGTGCAACTTTCCAATTTGCTTTTTTTTCCCTATCTCTTACGGTTTTCATTATGCATTAAATTTCACCTAGAAATTAAATGTGAAGGTCAAAATAAGGATGATTCTTAAAAAGCCCACACCCGATTTGATACGAGATAATTTTTTCGAAACCTGGAAATTCCCATTAGTTATTGAGATACTGAGACTCACGGCCGTACCTAGGGGGGGCTGCACTCCCCCCCCCCCGAAAATTTCCACTTTGTTAACTTTTTCTGGTGGGCGGGGGGACCCCTCCGCGCTAGAAGAGTGGGGCCAGCCCCCCCCCCCCCCCCAAATAAAATTCTGGGTACGGCCCTGCTGAGACTGGTAACAGACTTTGTGAACACCCTGTATACAATTATAGTGAAACTCCACCTAACCTCTCCCTAACTGCGATCGGTCGAAACCTAATCTCAACGCGGCATCGTTCTGCAAGTGCCATCAGCAATTAGTTCTTTTGTTTTCTTCATAAAGCAATTCAATTCATAAAATGTTAATGGTTCCTAAATGCATATTTAATAAAACATTAAAGGTAAATATGTAGACGACGGCCTCCACTCCAACTTGCGTTTTTTTCCTACCTTGCGTTGTTTTTAAGATAAATCTTAGGTTGCTTTGTCTTTTTTTTTGGGCGGGGGGGTGGACAAAAAAAATTCCGTTTTTATTTTTAGTGGGGACTTATTTTTTTCACTCGAAAGCGATCTGCTTTAACGTTAATGGTGCCGACTTCCTCTGGTGAGAGCGGTTGAGTAATCAGTAATCAGTTAAGGCACAGAAAAGCAAACGATGATGAAAATGGTGTTGGGTTAGGTCTTAGCCTATAAGAATAATAGCCTATAAGAATAATAGCTTAGGTAAATTAACTGAGGTTAGGTAAACTTAGGTTAACCCATAAAATAAGCTTCCATAACTTCCTAGTAGCCATTTCTGTGATCAATAGAAGAATACTGACCATTAGCCTCCTGTAACCAGCCGGGGGAAACCAGTTGCCCCCTGCGACCAAATAGGTTGGGATATATATATTTAGGTAACCCCCGGAGGGGGACGTCGTAGATAGAACGCCGAAGGCCCAGAGGGACGTCGTAGACAGAACGGAAAACAATGACCAATGATGCCCAGAGGGCCGACAGTTATGTGAGGCGCGAAGCGCCAAGAATAGTGAAACAGAGCTTGAATTCATCATCGTCGATGTGTGTCTCTATCGTGTGTTAACTGCTCTTTTTGGACTTCTCGTTGTGATTTTGAGTGCATTGGTGGAATCTCCAAGAGGACTAACAAGGTAAGGTGTAATCTTTTTAAGCCTTTTAAACTGTATCGTTCTGAGTAGGTGCGTCCTTCTAAGGACGGCAAAACCCAGCATCACACCTGCTTCATGGCGACGTCAGACTCTGCGTCGACGAAATCTGCTAGCAACACTATTAAATATGCTGACGGTAAGGTGTTACCTTGTGATGTAGCATACAAAGATGCATGTAAGGATCCCAGATTTCTTGCTTTTGACATCATTATAAATGAACAGCTCGAGGCACTACGTTCCGAATTGAACAAAAAATATTTAGACTTAGAAACAAGATTGGAATCATTGACTAATGATATTAGTAATGTAAATACAAATATTGATAGTTTTAGAGAGGATGTAAAGCGTGCAAATTTGGAAACTACCAACGACATTGCCAATCTTAGCAATGCTATCAAGGAATTTATGGGCTCTCCCATTACGTCCGTTTCGCCCATGTTAGTGGATAACGCTGTTCCTCCATACGATTGTAAAGAAAGTCCTGCAGGTCTGGGCGCGGGCAGCGACAGTAGCTCCTCATCAAGAACAAGCACAAAGAGGAGGCTTGATAATGACTCTGCTGACATTGCTGGAGGTGACTGGCGGACTACACAGAATAAGAGGAACAAAGGAGGTGTTAGGATCGACAATATTAAGTCCACGATTAATGTCAGCGCTAGTGCCTCTGTAGCCCTTCGAGCTAACAAAGTTAAACACAGTTCTTCTCATATAAATGTTACCCGTGAAAAGGGAGCAATATATATCCCACCAATCATCGTTCGTCACCATGGGAAGCCAATAAAGGAGCTTTTGGAGGAGATCAAAAAACACGTACCTCTTGACACAGGTCGAAAGGACACCATAAAGATCAGGTGTCACGATGAAGAGAGTCATAAAACTCTTGTGTCTGGAGTGAAAAGCAACGATGTGCTTAAGATCCAGCGTCACCAACTAAAATCCAAAAAAATGCTGAAATACGTTGTCCGAAATGTTGATACAACATATGATCTGGAAGACTTTTGCGAAGACCTCAGGAAGGCAAACTATTTCCATGAAAAAGCTATTAGGCTTAAAAAAGCAAATGGTACAGTAGAGATGCCAATGGTTTTGGTCTTACTTGAAAATAATGAACACAATAAGTCATTTTTGAGTTTGAAGCGTATCGGTCCTCTTGCTGTTATTGTTGAGTTATTTAGAGGCAACAAAAGGCCCTTACAATGCTATAACTGTATACATTTTGGTAACGTATCCCAAGGTTGCACCGAGTCGCCTCGATGTAATAAGTGCGCTGGCGACCATCAGTCGAGGGATTGTACTGACATAAAAGGCAAAGACCCCCCAAAATGTATACGTTGTTCTGGTCAGCACACCTCTAGCTACACCAAGTGTCCCAAATATCCACAAGTAAAAAGGATCAAAAGCACCAAAGTGGTAGAGGGAAAATCCTATGCTTCGGTCGCATCCAATTCTGCTGATAATCGGGACACACGTACGGTCGACCACAATCAATTGCGTGATGTTTACAGGTTCCTGGGAAATTTGCTAAATCAATATAAGGACAGTGGAAAAGCAGTGCCACAGACTGCCTCTCACGAATCTAACAAATGATCATGGACAGACACCCATACAAGATCATTAATCAAGGGAAACTCCGTTGCAATATTTGGAATGCAAGAGGAATCGCTCGCAAGCGCATCGAATTCTACAATTTCTTACAAACTGGAATGTCGACATCGCCTTCGTGTGCGAGACGCACCTGAAATCTACTCAAGTCTTCACCTTGCCTGGGTACCGTGTTTATCGCAAGGACGGCCACTGGGTAACAATACCAGCCACGCTTTTGGTGGAGCAGCGATCATTGTTAAGGACGGCATTGATCATCGTGAGTCTGTCCCTCCAGACTTTGTGGGAATGGAAGCAGTCTCCGTGATTATAGACGATGTGGACGCAGGCGAAATCAAGTTCATCTCCTTATATAACCCACCCAAGCACAAGCTTGATCCGTGCGAACTTGACGAGCTGCTGTCTGGGCCCATCCCAGTTGTTATTGCGGGCGACTTGAATGCCAAGCACCATGCGTGGAACTCCAAATGCCCCAATGAAAGCGGCAATATCTTATATGGATATACCTTAAACGAGATTGACACCTTCTTTGCTGGTCCCCTTGATGACATATACTACTGCGACCACTCTCCTGTTAGCGAGGTGCTGAATATTGCAATTCTTAAAGGTTTCCTCAAGCCCTATAATATATTCACAGTCGACGGCTTATCTTCTGACCACCGTCCAGTGAAGCTTATGTTTGAGGGCTTAAACATCGATAAGAAGATTGTGCTCCGCTCTAAACAGGACTGGAAGCTCTTTAGAGATATTCTTAGAGATAATAGCATTTCTTACAAGGAGGCTATTGACAAGGAGGATATCAATAGTAATATTAATGCTATCACCCGTGTTGTCAACGATGCCACTACTTCCAGTACCTCTACTATCGATCGTAAGCGTCCTGAACATCTCGACCTGCCGCCTTATATCAGGCGTCTTATTCTCGAAAGGAATTCTTACAGAAGATTATGGCAGCGTAAGCGACTTCCCTACTTCAAGACCAAGTACAACCGGCTTTCTCGCAAGGTTCAGGAAGAGGTTAAAGCACTACGAAATCAAAGGTGGAGCCAAAAACTGAAGTCCTTGTCTGTCCAGGACAACTCGCTCTGGGGAACTGTGAGGGCCTTAAAGGGTAACAGACCAATCCAATTGCCGCTACTGCTTGCAGGCAACGGCAACGTTGTCACCAGTGACGGGGATAAGGCTCAATTGATCGCTGATTCCCTGAAAAGTCAATTTACCACGCCTGGTGAGACAAACTTGGACAACCTCCAAAACACTCAGCTAGTTAACGATGTGTGTATCGCTTACCAGTGCATTCATCGTGTTCCCACACCTGAAGAAGTCATTAGTGCTCAAGAAATCTCCGACATCATCAAGCGACTTAAAATCAAGAAAGCAGCAGGTATTGATTCCATCACTAACAGTGCTCTCAAGAACTTGCCTTCTAATATTGTCTCGGTCATTACCAAAGCCATGAATGACTGCTGGAGACATGGTTACTTCCTCGACCAGTGGAAAGAGTCTGTTATCGTTACCCTGCTCTTCCTGTCAGCTATAGGCCTATAAGTTTGATACCTATGCTATCAAAAGTGTTTGAACGCGTCATTCTTAAGAGATTTAACGACTTCTGTGTAGCTAACAATCTTGTTCGTGAAGAGCAATTCGGCTTTTGCCCAGGTCACTCCTGCCAACTCCAGATCTGGAGGCTTTTTGCAGATTTAAACACTCCTCTTAACTGTGCTAAATATGGTGGTCTTGTCTTTTTGGATGTCCAAAAAGCTTTTGATCAGGTTTGGCACGAAGGCCTGATTTACAAAATGATTACTTGTGGTTTCCCGGACGATCTTATTGCCTTGATTAGATCCTTTCTGTCGAGCAGGATATTTCGTGTCAAGGTTGGTTGCTCCATGTCTAACCCGTGTGACGTCAAAGCTGGTGTTCCCCAGGGTTCTGTCCTAGGCCCTGCACTCTTCAACTTTTTCATCCATGACTTCCCAACATTTACAAAATGCAAGCTGTATCTGTTCGCTGACGATGCGTCCATCATGACCACTGACCGCGTTCCCGCTCACGTCATATCACGGTTACAAAAGGCCTTACATCTGTGCGAGAAATGGTTTGCAAAGTGGAGACTCGACCTAAACGTTGACAAGTGCAAGGCGATGTTCATTACGAAGAAACTTCGGAAACCCCCGAGTCCTCTCTTCCTTTCTGGTAAAGAGCTCGAATGGGTAAAACATTACAAATACCTCGGAGTGGTAATAGATGCCAAACTAAATTGGGGCGACCATGTCTCCTACGCATCAACAAGGCAAAGAAGGCAAAATTCAGTCTGGTAGCTCTTCTGGGGTGAAACAGCGCGCTTGGATTGGACTGCAAACTATTGCTGTACAGGACGGTAATCCGAACCATCTTGCTTTATGGTATGCCTGCCTGGGCCACAACATGTAAGTCCAGATGGAAGGACCTCCAAACCTTCCAAAACGTTACCTTGAGGACCATTGCCCAACTTGACAGGAGAGTTGCAATAAATGCCTTCTATTGCTGACGATTTTGAGATACCTCCCATTGGTAGCTATGTACAGCAGTCACTGAAGAAGTTGCTTCCGAAGATTAAGGACCATCCCAATCCTCTGGTTGCAGATATTCTGGAGCATCCACTCACGTTTAGAAGTTTCCTCGGGCATCGCAGGCCTCGACACGTCCTGGACATCAATTTCGACGACATCCAAAAGGCCATCTTTCCCGACTACTGGATCTCATAGCTCCTCGTGCCCCTCGTCAATCAACAATCAACTTATTCGTCCTTATAGGAAAGGACCCAATCTTATCCACTGGATGACTTAACTAGGTTTCATCTGGCTTCTTGCCTACTTCAGTGTACTTCTCCTGGTTACTTCCTGGATGAGTATGGCAGTGAAAGCGTTGCTTACGGACCGCTCGTTTCGTTTTCCCTGCACTGTTCGATTGTCGATTGTCGATAGAATAGTGAAAGTCACGCCTAAGGCATGGGTCACACTGGCGTAAAACGCTACGTAATTACGCCGACGTAAATGCGTCGCAGAAAAAACGTCGACGTATAACGCTGCGCAATTTGTGATGTCGTTTCGCTATTGCTTTAAAGCATGGCATCACTTGAAAGAGCTTCAGCATAAATGCCAACAGTATCGACCTTTATCACAAAGTATAGCAGTATTTTAATATCCTGGACTTTATTTATCATACAGATAGCTAAACTTCCTCACCATTTCTACAAAACATTCGCTATTGTACATCGCTCTCTTGTCGGCCATCTTGATGGCGGGCCAATCGCTCACCTTCCAATGTCATCCCACGTGTTCAATGATGGAGAGGTCCTGGGACCTTGTTGGCCACAGGAGGACCTCAGCATGCTGTAGGCAGTCCAAAGAACATGTGCTGTGTGTGGGCGTGTGTTAGTACAATGTTGCTACAATGTCCCAGGATGCTGTGCCAGAATGAGTAGGGCGTGCGGTTGCAGAATGTCTGTGACGTATCGCTGTGCCGTCAAAGTCTGCCGAAGCACTATTAGAGGTGAACGCAAATTCGCTGGCTCCCCACACCATGAAGTCAGGGATTATGCCTATGTGTCTCTCCACAATATGAGACGGTTGTGCCTTCTGCTCTCGACGCCACCATAAGCGAACACGATAGTCATCGGTGGTCATAAAGAAGCGGGACTTCATCACTAAACATGATGCGACGCCATTCGTCCTCTGTCCATGCCTCCCGGGCAAGGCACCAGTCTAAACGCAGGCGTTGGTGTTGTGGTGTTAATGGCAACCGATGCATGGAGCGGTAGGACCCCAATTCGGCGGATGCGAATCGTCGAGACACTATGCGGAAACTCTCGATTATAGAGTCTCCAGTACATGTTCGCGGATGGCGGGTACCGATGCCATGGGATTCCTTAACTATCAGCGATTGTTTCAATTATTCTGTTCTTGAGAGTTTCAATGAAATCAACGTTAGTCTTGTCCACTTTCACGTCTCCCCAGAAGAAAAAATCCAGAGGGTTTGCATCGGGTGAGCGAGGGGGCCAAGGGATTGGCCCGTCCCTTCCAATCCATCGTCCTCGAAAGTTCGTATCAAGGTGCTGCCTAACTTGCAGGCCCCCGTGAGGAGGTGCTCCGTCTTGTTGGTAGACTATGTTGGTCGCAGTTCTTCCACCTGTGGAATCAGGTAGTTCTCCATTATATTTAGGTAGGTTGCAGCGGTAAAGGTGTCTTCAGCGAAAAATGAAGGTCCGATTACTCGACCATGCATTAACCTTTGGGCTGTCGCGTATATACTCCCTTAGAACGTGGGGGTTTTGTGAGCCCCAAATGAGGCAGTTGTGTCTGTTTACTGCTCCGGAAGTATGGAATGTTGCTTCATCAGAAAAAAAAATGTCCTCAAGGAAGGTGGGATGATTGTCAATTTTTTGCAGCATATCCTCAGCAAACTTCTTGTGCTTCGATTGGTCATCTGGCTTCAGTTCATGTATCATCTGGAAACTCTTATCAATAATCTCCTATGTCTAGGTGTCAATTGGGTCTTCTTTTATCGGAAACGAATTCATTCAATGCATGTAAACTTTCGAATTTGCTGTTACGGAAAAAATTATAGATGACATCTGGTAAACTGTGTATACATTTTTTTGGCGGACTCTGTAGAAAATAAAAGATACATTGTATTCCCGCGCGAACGATTGCATCATTGTTGATGCTGTTTCACGAAACAATCGCAAAAGTCTTCATTAAACAAAGCAAACAACAACGTCACAATTTTTAATGCTGGCAAAAATGTTATTCAGATACAAAATAAAAGATAAACTCGACAGCCCGGGGCACTTAAAAGTCACATGACCAAAGTAGATCGAGCAACAATCCAACTTCATTGTCTCCATCTTGGATTTCAACAATCAGTGTTAAAATCTTAAAATCAGTGTTAAAATCCATATCTTAGCATTGAAAGTTCCATTTGGTACCATTAAAACACGTACTACTAAACATTTCACACCAACATTATTTACCCGTTATATTCATTCATGAGACATCCTTGCACGTACACGTGCCACTAGACCAATACCTGCTATCACTAGTTACTCTTATATATTCGTTCATGATATGTTGTGACGATTTTTTTGGTATATTACATGCCTTATCATAATGGTACCATTAAAGCACGTGCCTTTATAGTACGTACTTTTTCCGGCTATCTCACGTTTGTACTTGTTCGTGCTCTGTCCCATATTAATGGATTGGTGGAAACAGACTTTGAAAAAGTTAATTCGTTTTCAAGTTATCGTAATAAATACTAAGCTCCCTGGGAATAAAAAAATTCTCTTGATTTACAGACCGAACTGCCCTTTCAGTAATCGTCAAACACGTGCATCCTGCACGCGCACCATCTCATTAACGTTTAGAGCACGCGCAGAGCCGAACCCATGTATGTTCTCAACACGCGTTTTCCCGAATGCGAGGATAATTCGTGTCTTCCAGCAATTCAATACATGCACTCTTTCTATTGCAACGCAATGAATTGTGGAATTGTCTACAGACAGACGGACGGACGGACAGCTGGACAAACCGATCACATAAGCACATTTCTATATATAGAAAATATGCTAAAAAGCAGCAAAAGTGATCTTCCGGTTTCATTCACAATGAAAATCTATTTTCTTTGCTTTTCAAAAGCAAAGACAAAGTCACTTTCCCTTAAGTGAAAAGTATTGAATGCGACTAATATTTTATACATAGCTTAATACTAACTATGAAAGTGTATGTTCATTCATATGATGTTATTTTGAATGCAAATACAGAGAGGTCCAAGGAAATGTACTCACTGTTTGATAGTTCATGTTTTGTTATAAATTTGACTTCCAGGGACAATTTTTGGCAGTGTGAAAGAGTTATAATAAGTGTTCGAAATGACCAACAGCAGCTTCTGAACACCGATGGCGCCAAACGGCACACTGAATTACAGCTGTCAGTGTATCTGGCGTAATGGTAGCACATGACGCAACAGTTTTTCCGTAGCTCGTTGATTGTAGCTGGGTTTTTTTTCGTCATTCTTGATGTTCCCCTACAGGTAGAAATCCAAAGGTGTCAAATTAGGATACCGAGGTGGGTACACAATAGCACCTCTTCGAGCTACCCGCCGTCTGGTTAGAGTTTCATCCAGGTACGACCTGATGGCACGATGGTAGTGAGGCGGGGCTTCATCTTGTTGCATGTAAAAACGACATCTTTCATAGTTTCATAGTTACACTACACTTCCGCATTAGATTAGTAAGTGTAAGTCTTTTTGTTCGAAATTATTGAATTAGAAACAGTGAGGACGTTTTTTGGACACCTCTGTATAAATATTTATTTTGATATTATGTATATGATGAATTGAGTTTTTCACTATACTTCAGTTGTGTAAAATATTGAAATAGGCCACATTTACACTTTTTAGTTTTACATGACGCACCAAAACAATATTTTTAACTTTTTTAGTGCAGTTTTTAAAGTGTGCTTAAATAAAGTATTTTTTTAATATTTTTTTCGATTTAAAATCAATATTAAGCTTTTTAACCGTTTCAAATGCTTCCTATCACAAGATGCACCTTCCACAAGGTGCTTTCTTTACGACCCTCAAAGAAAAAGACAATCATCCGTTTGGTAAAGAAGCTCGCCCCCCCCCCCCCTTTCCCGACCACAGAGGTTCCGTGCTGACTGCTCCAAAGAAAAGGTTATGCTTGTGATTTTTATATTGCAGAGGAATAATCCACTACGAATTCATACTGGAAGGTCGCACAGTTAATAAACAAATGTTGGTGGACATTCTGCAATGCTTGCGCGATGTCATTTGCCCAAACGTCCACATCTTTGGACTAACAAATTATGGGTGCTTCACCATGATAATGCGCTAGCTCATCGATTTTTTCTTGTGCAGAAGTACAGGGTGATTATAATTAAAGTTACGATTTCAAAACTCGATAATTTGAAAACTACTCGTCAGAATGACCTGATATTTTAGCAGAACAATCGTGAGGCAATGGAATTTTGTTTGGCGAAGGAAAAAAAATAGTTCCAAAATCTGCCAATAGATGGCGCTGGCAGGGTTCACATTGTCTGGAAATGTGCAAATAAGGGTGTGTCTAAAAAGTCCGACCGGTCGCGACCTTTCAAAGCCCATCGCAAAGCTCGTTTTGGAGCCACCAGTGAATGACTCGAAATTTCGACTATGTCCGATCGATGGGGGAACGATGCAGGTATATATAACTGGCTTTATTCATTTTAAATTTTCTCCCGATTCGGACGACCCTCAATTCATAGAGTAACGACTGGTCGCGATGAGCGTTTTCATAACACGACCGGTCGTGCTAATCGCGACTGGAGTCCAACGCCGGTCGTAATTAGCGCGACCGGAGTCCAATGCCGGTCGAGGTCGGACTCCTCGGTGAGTAGAATCAAAATGGCGGACGAAAGTAGAAAATTCAAGTGTTCGAGTGCCCGATGCGTAATAAATATATTTTGGGGAAAAGAGAAGGCGAAATATGATGAGGAACCTTGCTGCGACGCCATTTTGAAGCAAAATGCTCACGATGGCGGTGTCCAGGAACAAACAAACGGAAGCAAACGGCCGCCGATCGTACCACGTAAGCTGTTGTCGACCTGTCGGACTTTTTAGACACACACTTACTAATACGTGACATGCGCACCGCAGACATAGCTGCCATAAAAACGCAGAGCACCAGCTCTTTGCTTGAATGCTTCATCACCAGCTCACTATGAAGGATCGCGCTCTGCTCTTAAAGCTTTTTTATAAGAACGATGAGTGTGCACTAACAGCTATTAGGAAGCTTCGGACATTAAAATCCATAAAATCGGGTCCAATAACCACAAATTGTTTGCGAAAAATGATTGCTAAATTCGAAGAGACTGGTTCATTTGACGTGAAACGGGGTAGCGGAAGGAAACCAGTTTCGGCTGCGGCAGTGGAAGATATGGCTACAGCATTACAAGAACAGACGAACAGTGATGCTGGAATCAGCAGTGCACGGGAATTGGCCGAATGCTGGATATGCGAGCTGCACGGTGCGTAAAGTCCTACGGAACATCTTGCGCTGTTACCCGTACAAGATAACTCATGTGCAGCAGTTGCTACCTGCTGACCTGGAAGCACGTGAATCTTTTGCACTACGATTTCTTGCTCGGATGGAAGTGGACAACGAATGGCCATGGAACATTCTGTGGTTTGACGAAGCCCACTTCCATTTGAAGGTTCTGTAAATACGCAAAATTGCAGGATATGGGCGACCGAGAATCCGTTCCAGCTTCACTCTGAAAAGGTCACTGTGTGGTACGGAATAACGTCACAGTTAATCGTCGGTCTCTTTTTCTTCGAGGAGATCACACCTGCGGTTCCCGTTACAAGCACCATTACTGGCAAGCGGTATGAAGCGTTTTTGCGTAACCATGCCCTTCCGGCACTTCAGCAGCATCAGTGTGTGGATCGCACAATATTCATGCAAGATGGCGCTCCTCCGCACATTGCTACTCCTGTGAAGCAACTGCTGAGTGCTCATTTCGGAGATGCTAGGATGATAAGCCGCCATTTTCCAAGAACGTGGCCGCCACGTTCCCCCGACTTAAACCCGTGTGATTTCTGGCTTTGGGGGTACCTGAAGAATGTTGTTTACAGCGGGCGGATTGAGAATCTAGCCGACTTGAAGGCAAGCATCATACACCACATTCATTGCATCAGTACAGATACCCTCCGATCTGTTGTGGAGCATGCCATTTTGCGCTTCCAATTAGTAGCGGAACAAGGTGGAGGGCATATCGAACAACTTCTGCCTTACTCATCAGTAAGATATTTGTTCCATGAAGCTCTGTTTTTTTGGCATTATCACTGTTGTCGCTGTAAACACGTATTCTTCTTTTTTCGCTAATAAACTTTTCGTAAACCCCTGAACTCTATTGTTTCCTTTTGGCTAACAACATTCTTGTGTTTCACGAATCCATTTTTGGTTTTTCCCCTGACATTACCCTGCCAGCGCCATCTATCAGCAGATTTTGGAACTATTTTTCTTTCTGTCGCCAAACAAAATTCCATTACCTCACGATTGTTCTGCTAAAATATCAGGTCATTCTGACGAGTATTTTCAAATTATCGATTTTTGAAATCGTAACTTTAATTATAATCACCCCGTATATGGCAAAACACGGAGTTACAGAACTTCCACAAGATCCTTACTTACCTGACATGGTTCCATGTGACTTTTACCTCCCTAGTTAGCACAAGGCGTTGGATATCTGTTGATTTTTGTTGGGACTGTTGGCAGTTGGTGTGCTAGTGGTGGCCCTACTTTGGGCCAACATGTCTCACGACCATTGTTGCCAGTTGGTGCGCACGCTTTGGGCCTACATGTCTTTCGCAACTAGTGCTGCGATCTCAAAAAAAATTTCCCCCAAAACAGCTAAAAATCCGCAAAAATCAGTAGAATTCAATTGTACTAATGAAATGAGATTGATTGATTGATTGCTACCAAAGAAAGGGGCAAAGCTACCTTTGAAGAAGGTGGCAAACAAAGGTCTTACAGCTCACATTTGACATTTGTATGAACGTTGGCAAAAGTGTATTACTGTACGCCAGAATGCTTAAAATATGCTGTATTTGAACCTACTTCATAGTGATGGCATGGTACCTGCTCACGTAATGTTGTCATAGATGGAGAACTGCTTAAAAAAGGAAGCTTTGTGTCATTTATCCAGCGACAGAGGAATATTAATAGCGTGGCACATTGCGGAACTATTCGGTTCAACTATTAGTGATATTGTGAAGAAATGGAGCACTGCAGGCATCGGAACACACGCCCCACGTCGGAGAATCCTCAGTACTCACTGAAGGCGTCTGTGTTCAAAACTGACGCATGTTGAAAACGCGAGGTTCATAAAAACTGCAAGAAACTACTCCACGTCACAACAAAGAGTTCCAAAGCCAACTAGAAAGACAGGCCTGGATGCGAGAATGTCACCTGACTATAAAAGTCCGAGTAACAATGTAATCTTCTTTGTTTCCATCTTGGTTTTTAACAACCAGTATTTTTTCGTTTGTTGAAAACAATAAAAGTTTGATTGTTGGTCGGACTGCTATGATCAGATGACTTTTCCGCATCAGGGCCTTGTATTTCTCGTTGGCCTCGAAAGAGTTCTAACAGATAGTAAAAGTCAGTGCGTATTACAACACTTTGCTTAAGGAACTGCATGCATTCACACTGACAGATGTGAAGCCGCACGCAAGCTCGAGTGATGTTTGGAAAGTCGACATTCGGCTGTCGAAGAATGGAAGATTATTTTATCGATTGAGGAAACATGCTACACTATCAATATGGATATACGTTTAGGCATGGCGAATGATAGGGGAGAGCATATTAATTGAATGCATCGTTCCAATTGTGAAGTTTGGTGGCAGTAGAGTCACGGTTAGGGAGTGTACTCATAACTACTCGTATATTTTCAATTCCTTTATTTGTAGAATAGTGTACACATACAACACATATAAAGGTTTAAAGTTTAAAAATAAAATCTTGTAAACATTCCAAGGAGGAGCTTTAGCAGTGAAGCAGAAATACATTTATACGTCGTCCGCCCCCCCCCCGGCCTCCCGAGTAGGATAAGGCAAGTCGTCTATTTTTATCCCTTTATCTGCACTTTTTATCTCTACCCAAGTTTTTTTAATCAATAAATTGAGTTTCTCGAACGTAATATGTAAAAAATGTAAAAATAACTTCGTATCTTCTTTCCTTTTTCATCATTTCCGAACGTATGATATATCACATGCCAGATGTTGCCATAGTTCTAAGGACCAACTGACTGCCACGCCCGCAAATTCGATCCCACTGCAACAATTCGGCTTAAACTTCATAGTAATGTAGATCTTGCCTAGAAGAATCTGGATACTGGATTTTACGCCTTTACCTACCTAAACAGCACATAGATATGTTGCCCTCTCTGAATCCCACCCCCGTAATTCCGACCCTCGTATACCAATCAAAACCAAACTAAATAGTGCAGATGGACATGCCCATAGTAAGCTACATTTTGAATTTCAACCTTCTACCTTAAAAAATTGTAGAAATTATGAAGGGAACGGACTGACATTATAAAACCAATAAGTAGCTCCATTCTTATTCTAGGGTCAATCAAATGAAAACCGGAAATATTTTTTTACAGCTCCTTTATTACAGACAGAGTTGGTACACTATTCGAGTCGGGAAGGCATAGATACCTCGGGAAAAAAAATCTTTATATAATGGAGATCTGGCTTATAGGAATCTGCATACCGAATTTCACTCCTTTATATGCAAAAATACATCTAGACTTTTTGGTCCCCTCTAATTTTCACCCCCAAAACTCCGACCTTAGTGGGTTAATCAAAACCAAACAAAAATAGTGAAGGTGCACATGCCCATAGTAAGCTACATTCCGAATTTCAACCTTCTACCTCAAAAACTGTAGAAATGATGAAGGGTGATTCAAATCGTGTGTAAAATAAAACCAATAAGTAGCTCCATTTCTTCACTACTTATACTCTATCCAACGAAAGAAAAACTGGGCGTGTCTAATTAAATTTCTGATTTCAATTGTTAGACATTGTTGCTAAGTAAAATTAACAATCGATAACAATTGAAATTGGAAATTTAACTGGACACGCCCAGTTTTTCTTTCATTGGACAGAGTATAATAAGCTTCTAGATTATGAGCACTTGAGCAATCGTGCATCGACAAAGCGATTTCACGTGCGCGCGCCGATGTCAATAATGCTTAAAAGATGAACAGAAAGTAACAATGTATTCCTTCTTAACAAGTCGATTGTTATATGACATGCCTTTATCTTTGTATTCTTTACACTTACTGATTTAGCACGTGAATTCGACTTGAAGGGGTCCACAAAAAATTCTGAAAAGTTTATACGGCCGAGCTAAGGCTTTGATAGTCATATTTCTGAAAACAGAATTTGAAAAAGTTAATCCGTTTTCAAGTTATCGTGCAAACGGCGGCCGGCCGGATGGCCGGATAAACGTACAGAACAAGGGCGCATTCTAATAAGTAGCTTTTATGCTAAAGCTCCTAATAAGGCAAATTGCAAACTAAAGAGATAAGTTGCGGAAGAAAGCAAATTACAGTAATTTTCTCCTATTGGAGGTAAAATGATATTAAATGAAAATGAGAACTTACGTCATGCGCTGATAAACACAATGACCAGCAGTCGCAATCCACTGAGCGTTGATTATCGATGCACCACATGTGTGTCTGAAACCAAAGATGCTTTGATATCTTAGTGATATCATCCAGGGCCAAGAATGTTTTACAGTTTCATGACCCCCTATGATTCGTTGCCAGTCATCTTTTGCGTTGTTGAACTTGTTCATCCCGCATTCTGAAAATATTTGAAGCAATGCATAATAATATTTTTATTGTTTCATAGCATTAAATATATTTAAATGATATAAGAGTATCGCACTTTATTCAATTAAAAACTTTTTTTGGATTCTATAGCATTTATAAAATTAATAATCTAAATTAATAAATTATTTTAATAATTTTATTTTATAAGTATAACTGCCATGTCGTCAGATTTAGCTAAATGAGAAAAAAACGATTTGTTGACATAACACGCGGAGTCGGGCTGGCAAGAAGCCATCCGGAAGCCAACAGCGAAGGAGAACAAGGCGAGGTGCGAGAATGAGTCGAAGGGTGAGCCCGGCGCCCCTCAAGAAGAATCGATCCTTCCCGGAGCTTGAGAAAAGGAATAGGTAAAGCTCGCATAAACGAATACGAAATGAGCTATTTATTGAGAAGGATAAAAACGGGGTGAGAGAGGGAAATGTTAGAAAGAGCTTGGTTTTCAGACAAAAATCAAATCAACAAGATGATGCAGCCACACTTTATTGTGGAAAAAAAGCAGAATTCTTAATGTGACGCAGTGGAATAATAGGATCACGTGACAGTGAACGGATGTAATTAAGTAAATGACATTTATTAAATAAAATACGGTTTAAATGAAAAAGATAAATAATGCATAATAAGTCAGTAAACATAAAGGTTTAGTATAGCTAAATACTATCTGGCTTGTTAACATACAGAACTTATCATAAACAAATATGCTATGGCTAAGAATCAACTATGAAAATAACCCTTAGCAATACTCACAAAAATAGAAACCAACTTGGCTAAAGCAACTAATGAGCACTAGCTAAAGTGACAACACAATCATAAGGACTTAATGTAGTAATCATAAAATCAATTCAATAAGTAATTGAACAATGGCTACACAAAATATAATGATAAACAGAAATCAATAATATTTCTTTAAATAACTTAACTGCCTAAGCGATAACACAAGTTGAATACAATGACTAATTGTACATACACTCCCTTGCCGAAATTCACAAATGATTACACCAATTTCAAATCAATGCCGTATTCTTATTCTTGCAGTACAAACCAGAAAATCACAATTGGCCACATCATTTTCAAACGGTTAATATATCCTCGCATAATTAGAGTGAGAGCTATTATTATTGTCAAGAATAAATGTAATGAACCTGTGCGTAACAACGCAACACAGCGATGAAACAATTTGAAGAGACCCAAATTTCTAACACAATATTAGGCTGAGTTCATTGTCCTTCCGCACAATTTAGGATGCGGTAAATTGCATTTACAGGAGTTTTAATGTCCCTTATCAACAATTAGTCCTTATAACTATTTTTAAACAAAGGTAGCACATAAAGCGAACAAAAGTCACGGTTCATATGGAGTCCTTAACGTTAAATCAATTAATGATAATTACATATGCCTTGGAAGCACTTCCAGCACACAATATCTGTAATTAAAAGTTAAATGAGACACTATGAATAATTTTTACTGAACGGGATAATTTAACGGGCAGACTAAATAGAGGATGGGAAAGATTACGGCCAACTATGCCTGTTTTTCACGGCGGGCTGGATTAGAGTGAATCCCAGCGCTTGCTGCACATATGCCGTTAGACCCGCTGGCCATATCCCTCTAATAATTTCATTAGAGCGAAGTTCCCTTTGGTAAAGTTCTCCAAAGCAGACTTGGAATAACTCGCCGTTATTGTCGATAGTAAAGAAGGTACTCCAAGACTGGACGTGCTCAGTGGAAAGGTCTGTCCCAGGGATACAGGCGTCTCGTGGGCGCTCGAGCTGGATTCCCGGCTGACGTCGATATTGTCTCGGCGTAGCTGCGCTGAAAACGCTGCCTTAAATGCTTGCCGGCATGGCTCGCTTACGGTCGTCTTCGCCGTCGCTGAATCCGGCGGGGGCTCCACGTATTCCTCGTGCTCAATCCTACTATCACAAATGCTCGTTATAGCACATAGCCCATGGCCCAGTTTCCTGCCATCATCGCTCCTTGGATTCCATGAACGATCTTTCCTTTTTCTCTCTCGTGTCTCGTCTGTTCTCTCTCGTTTAAAAATTTCGAAATTCGCCCGTTGTCTTCGTTGTATTCTCCAATTGGCTGGGGCGTGTTGATGCGCTTGATGACACGGCTGACATTGCTCCGCCCTCCTCTTCGAGTTGTAGAAGAACCGAGAGCGAAAGCGAACGTCAGTGTCATCGGAAATCAAGCCTGAATTTGATTTCCGTGACACACACGCAATAAGCCACGAATTGACGCAGGCGAACGGACCTGGATCAACACCTAGTAGTTTAGAGGGTGTTACCTGGATACACATGTTATCGGAAAGGTACCGCGTCAATATTTGGAAATAGACATTCTTCAGGGGTTCCCCCCGGGTGTGGTTTCGTTAGCTGTTAATTTTTCCCAAGCAAACTCTTTCTCAGATGACCCCTTCCATGCTGCTGCCATACAAAGATATAGGAACAAGAGGAACTTTATTCATACAGCTCTTAGAACGCTTTAATAGAGCTGAAAAGGCAAGGAACTTTTGATGATAATTCTTTACATAATAAACTTTCCGAGTCTCATCTTTCTCAGCTATCCAATTCCGATGCGCATTATCGTCGCCGGCCATTTTGGAAGAGAAAGGACTGTCTTTTGTGATTCAGCCTCGAGGAAAGGCATGAACGAGCTTCAGAGGACATCGTTCAAAATAAAGGTGAACACCTCATTCAGCCTTCCACCTCGAACGGCCACACCATAAGCGAACACATAAGTACGCCATCAACGGGACGGATTCTGGTTAGCGATTTTAGTGAGGAGCCTCTCTCATCGAGATTAGAAGCAACCTAAATTCTTTCGGAGCGGTTTCCGAGTCCCCAGCT
Organism: Rhysida immarginata; assembly: GCA_023313115.1. Taxonomy (NCBI): domain Eukaryota; kingdom Metazoa; phylum Arthropoda; class Chilopoda; order Scolopendromorpha; family Scolopendridae; genus Rhysida; species Rhysida immarginata. The sequence goes on along the minus strand of JAHWFO010001606.1, from coordinate 2,497 downwards.
GTCACCTTCTTTAACTCGGCAGGC
>JAHWFO010001595.1:0-29326 GCA_023313115.1 Rhysida immarginata | reverse complement strand
TTATCACATCTTCCAGTAGTCTGGGAAAGAGACGTTGCTAATATCTTAAAAATTGATGTCAAGAACGTGCCTCGATTTACGATACTTCGTATGCCAGTTCATATTCATTGAGTTCTACAGTATCCCTTTCACAAGCTTATTGTCGTGAGTCTTCATCTTCTTTATCACAATCAAAAGGAGAACCTGTATAAACTTTCTGATATGGGCCATGTTTAAATCCAAGTGGATGGATTGGTTTTTCACCGTCCTTCTGTCCAGCTGGGCAATGGTCCTCAGGGTAACATTCTGGAATGACTGTAGTTCACTCCATCTGGTTTTACAGATAGTCGCCCACGCAGGCATGCCATAGAGGAGTATGGTCCTTATAATCGATTTGTACAGAAGTAGCTTGTTGTCAATGCTGAGGGCGCTGTTGCGACCCATGAGAGCTATGATACTATACTTAGCCCTCTTCGCTTTGTTCAGAGCATAGGACATATGCTGGTTCCATGAGAGTCTTGAGTCAATGATAACTCCCAGATACTTGTAGTTGTCCACCCAGTCCAGTTTCTTATTGAACAGAACAAGAGAATCTGGGGGATGCTTGAGCTTCCTATTGAGGTACAAAGCCTTGCACTTTCCGAAGTTAAGGTTCAACATCCAGCAGTTAAACCAGTCTTCATACTGCTTCAAGGCGCACTGCAGCCGAATGATAACGTGAGCCGGCTGGTGTGCCCATGTCATCCGCATAAAAATACGTATTACAATTATCGGGTTTCGGGAAATCATATACAAAGTAATTAAATAGCACAGGCCCGAGGACAGTACCCTGAGGGACACCGGCCTTTACAACACGGGGTGTGGAAAGATCTTCTCCAACTTTGGCTTGATAGGATCTGCCGTCAAGAAAGGACTTCACGATCAAAATCAAATCGGCAGGGAAGCCGTCTCTGATCATTTTGTAGACAAGGCCCTCATGCCACACTTGGTCAAAAGTTTTACTGACATCGAGAAATACCACCCCACAGTACCTGGATAGGTTCAGGGGGGTGCTCAGGTCTTCAACGAGCCTCCATATCTGCATCGGACAAGAGTGGGCGGCACGAAAGCCAAACTGCTCTTCCCGAAAAAGGTCATTTGCTAGACAGTGATCTTGGAATCTGACGAGGATCGTTCTCTCCAACACCTTGGACATCGTGGGTAGCAGGCTAATAGGTCGATAATTCGCCGGAATTGCAGGATTTTGCCCCTGCTTGGGGATACTCAACACAATAGATTTCTTCCAAGCCACAGGGAAATAAAAAAATTTCCAGCAGTCGCTAATGATATTGGTGAGAAAGTCAATAAAGTTCTTTGGGAGATTCATAAGGGCGTTATTACTCACCTTGTCTTTTCCTGGAGCCTTTTTCTTTTTCAGTTTACTTATGATGTTGGCGATCTCTCCGGCCTCGATGTTGTACTTCGTTAAATGCTGCGGGACTTCATCAAAGTTGGCAATACCTTCTTCCACACGGTGAGACATAATTTGGCTCTCAAACTTATCGTTGGTAGGAGTAACAAACTGCATTTCCAGTGAATCTGCAATGATTTGGGCCTTGACCTGATCAGTTTGGACATAGTCACCTTGTGGAGTACGTAGTGGAGGAAGCGTATCATTCTTCCTCTTCTGTAAAGCTCTGACCATACTCCAAATGGAATTGTCGCGAGCCGACAAGCTTTTGAGTTTTTCATTCCATCTAGCGTCGCAAAGCTCTTTTATATCCTCTTGGACTCTTCGCACTAGCCTGTTATACTTGGTTTTGAGCCAAAGTTCACGATAGCGTTGCCATAGTCTACGAGTCCTGTTTCTTTCAGAAATCAGGCGTTGGATTCCAGGAGTGAGTTGGATTCGATGAGGAGGTTTATTCTCTGATGGATACTTACTAACTTCTATGGCACTGTTAAAACATCTGGTGATGTCTTCAGCACGTTCATTGATGTCCTTTGTACAGTAAGCAACGTCGGGATGGCAGCCATATTCCTTAAGAATATCTTTGTAGAGCTTCCAGTCTTGATGATGTATCAGTACCTCTCGGAAATTTATGTCGACATTGTCAAAGTTCAACGCCACAGGCTTGTGGTCAGAAGAAAGGTTATCAATCCTGAAGATATTGTACGGTTTGAAGAAACCCTTCAAGAGCAAGATGTCCAAAACGTCACTACTAGGGGAGTGGACGCAGTAGTAGGTGTCCTCCACAGGTCCAGCAGCGATGATATCATCTCTACCTTGTAAGTACTTGTAGAGAATTATGCCGTCGTAATTCTGCGTTCTGGAGTTCCAGCTTGGGTGTTTGGCATTTAGGTCACCAGCTAGGACGACTGGAGTGTCACCACTGAAGAGTTCATCAAGCTCACTAATGTCAAGATAACGTTTAAGTGAATTGTAGAGCACCACGAACTTCACTTCACCACAGGAGACGTCATTGATAATGATGGAGGCCGATTCCATACCTGCATAAGACTTGGAGACTAATTCTTGGTGTTGAATTCCCTTCTTAAAGATGATTCCAGCGCCCCCAGAAGCACATCTTGCAGCATTTGAAGCCATTCGTTCCTTACGGTACACACAATAGCCAGGTAGCTTGAAGTCTTGGCTTGGTTTTAGATGAGTTTCACAAAGGAAAGCAACGTCGATGTCTTGCTTTAACAGAAAATTGTGAAACTGGATACGCATTCGGGGAATGCCCCTAGCGTTCCATATCAAGCACCGAAGTTCACCTTTGTTGATTACAGTATAACGTTGTGCAGCCATACTAAAATTAGTTGGTCGTAAGGAGCCCATTCAACTGTGGGTAACTTTTGCCTAGATCAGAAAACAGATGAAAGATACGTCCTAATTGCTTATACATACCTGGTAGGTCGTTGAAGTTGAGGCCTTTATCTTCTGGCATAGACACAGCAGCAGCATCGGATTTGTCTACTGTCACTTTAGAACTAGGCATCCTTTGAACCTGGGGGTATTTTGGACATTTCGTGTAACTTGAAGTGTGCTGTCCACCACATCTGATGCACTTTGGGGGGTCTTGTCCTTTGATCCTAAGGCAATCTCTTGACTGGTGCCCCTCAGCACATTTATTACAACGAGGATTATTCCGTGCAGCCCATGGATACGTGTCCGAAGCGCAGGCAGTTGTAGCACTGTAGTGGTTTCTTGTTCCCTCGAAAGGCCTCCATTGTTACTGCAAGCGGCCCAATACGTGTTATGTTTTCCAATGACTGGTTGTGTTCGGAGTTCGGGAGCAGAACCAAAACCATCGGCATATCAATGGGTCCTTTGGCTTTCCTCAAGCGAATTAATTTTTCCGGGAAGTAGTTGGCTCTTTTTAGGTCTTCTTGGAAGTCATCGAGGTCATACGTAATATCCACATTACGTATCACGTATTTCAAGACCTTCTCCGACTTCAGTTGATGATGATGAATTTTTAAGATATTATCAGACTTAATTCCAGAGACTAACCTGTTGTGCGTTTCTTCGTCTTCACATTTAACTTTGACGGTTTAAGCTCTGCCCGTATGAACGGTGATCTTTTCCACTGGAACATGCTTCTCGAGCTCAGTTAAAATCGTCTTAAACGGGACGCCATGAGTCCGCACGATAATCGGCGGTACATACCTCTTCGTGATTCTATGGTCATCATTAGCCGAGCGACCTTGTCCATTCTTCAGATTCCTCATTCTAGACGCGCTGACGACTTCTTCGTTTCCTCTGGAGACGGTTTTTAGGTTATCGATCCTCGTGCCTTTTCTGAATTTTTTATTAGTGACACCAATCCAGGGACTGTCATCCACTTTTTCATCAGTTCCGTCAGAGTGACTTCTCTTACAGCCACCGTTTGTCGAACAGTCACTATTTTCTATTATATCCATAGACTCTATACTATTAGAAGAGGAAATAGTTTTTAAGACTTTATTTACCTTGCTGTTATCAACTGGATTCTCTTCCGTGGAGTTTCTTGCCTTCGGAGTCCCGGAGCATTTCCCAAAGGCTTCCTTAAGTTCGCTTATCTTGTCAATGACATCTCTATGAGAGTCCTTAATTTCCTTATTGAAACCTTCGAACTTCTCCTCAAAACTTTTGTGTAGGGATTCGACTTTTTCCTCCAGTTCACTATACTTAGCGTTTATTTCATCCCGGAGGGCTTCTAACATTTCGTTGAACACTAGGTCAAATGCAGCAAACCTAGCATCCAAGCAGGCATCCCGGTAGGCCTTTTCGCAGGACACAGTTTTACCATCCGCCACTAGCACATGCTCTTTAGCCGACTTCAAATTGGTTAATTTGGACGAAGCCATCATATATAAATGTATAGAACCAGGGGGGGGGGGGGAGTATATACAGCAAGAGGCATGCAAGCCTTTATATACAGTACAGTGGTACATATTATGCAAATACATGAACCAATTGGATACAAAAGAATTAAAGAGGAAATAATTGCCAATAGGATAAATAGAATAAGCACAGATTTTTGAATTATAATTAGATAATGAAAGCTAATGTGGATAATTAAGATGTAAATATCAATAAAAAACTCTTTAGCCACAACAAAGAAATAAAGGAAAAATACAACCGTAATCTGGAGAATCCTTTCGGTAGCGATTGCTACCATCGTTCAGCAGTCCAGGAGTAAACTAATCCAAAAAGACGAGTTAACTGCCTGTTGAGTCAAATCAGGCCGTATTTATAATAGTAAATAACCAATCCTGAAGAAAAAGGAACAACTAAAGTGTTCATTGGACGGTTCTTTTGATGAGCCATCGGATTAGCGAAGGATCGCTAATCGGCCCCATATCTTGATTAAGAATCGATGTTTTCTTAACTCGATGAATAGCAATGCTCTCGAATGGGTCCAAGAGTTGTCTTTTGTTTATTGAGTGTAAAAGTTTAACATTGGTAATGGGAAAATCGTGGCCGGTGTCGATGGAGTGTTTGGCTACAGCTGATTGATTAATTCTTCCGAATTTCCTATGCGCCAAATGTTCCTTGTATCTTGTGCCGATATTCCTAACCGTCTGACCTCGGTAGACTTTATCACATTGGCCACACTTTATTTCATAAATTCCGGCATGAAGTAAATCCTGTATTTTATCCTTTGGGTTGGGTAGTAAGTCCTTAGTCTTGTTCGGGTTGTTGAAGCACAGGGAGAATTTGAAGGCCTTGAACAAAGAGTTCAGTCCTTTTACCAGTTGCTTGTTGTGGGGGACTGAAATCCTGTTCTCCTTGTTCTTTTGGGTGCTGAAGGTGGTGATGTCACTGATGAATTTTTTGTATTTCCTTTTTCGTAGTAAGTCCGTAATCGTGCGTTCATTGTAGCCATTATTGGTCGCAATCTTTTTGATTAGCTTTATTTCTTCATGGAACCTATCTTTGTTTAGGGGGATGTTGAGGGCCCTATCCAGCATGGCGATGAATGTAGCCATCTTTTGGTTCCAAGGGTGGCTGGATGCGATCGGAATGTAATTAAGTCCATTCGACGGTTTTCTATAGATATCGAATTCCAATCGGTTTTCACCCCTAATAATGGTGACGTCGAGGAAGGGTAATCTTCTGTCTTTTTCTAACTCCGAAGTGAACTGTATGGAAGGATAGAAACTGTTAATGTGTGTTAAAAAATCATTAATACTACATTTGTTGGTGTCAAAAATGGTGAAAATATCATCAACATATCGGTACCAACAATCGGGGAAATAAAAGTTAGAAGTCCTGAGAATGTCTTCGAAGCTTTTCAAAAATACCTCCGCCAAGATGGGGCTGAGGCATGAGCCCATAGGCGTCCCCTCTGTCATCTTAAACACTTGATCCTTAAAGCTGAATATGTTGTTACTGGTGCATATTCTGACGAGTTTAAGGCATTCTGATTGTACAAGAGGAGGCACTTTGTTTTTATGTAAAATATCGACTAGAAAATTTATCGTATCCGGTATCGGGATGCTAGGGAAAAGGGACACGATGTCGAAAGAAATAAGTACTTCTCCCTCTTTAATGGTCTTATGTTGTAATTTTTTAACCAGATCAACGCTGTTCTTAAGTGAGCTGTCGTATTCTGACAACTTTAAATTCTTAAGGAAATTGGCGAGAAACTTAGAAATTTTGTAGGTCGGAGAATCTATGTTGGACACTATAGGCCTCATTTTATTACCTGGCTTGTGTATTTTAGGAAGGCAATATAGTCTAGGCAGGATCGGGTTTTTGACAATTAATGACGTCTTTAAGTTCTGAGGGATGAGATTAGGACTAGATTTGACGAATTTTTTTACTTCTCTAATTAATTTAGGTAGAGGATTTTTGTCGACTCTTATAAACGGTCCTTCGGATATAAGAGCCTCCACACGCTGAAAGTAATCTTCTTTAGTGAGGATTACGACACTATTGCCCTTGTCGCTCTTTAGATAAAAACAATCCTTACCTTTAAGATTCTTAATGATAGAAGGATGATTGGGGAAAATTTCCCTGTCATCGTAGTTCTCCCAGTTGCGGTCTAAAATTTCTATGCAACGATCTCTTAATGTTTTTCTGTTAGATGCTGGAATGCGCTTAAGGCCTCCTTCTAGATGTCCTACTAAGTTCTGAATGTCCTTATATTTATGATTCACCGCGAATTTTAAGCCTTTAGAAAGAAGATTGGTTTCTTCCTTTGTGAAGGTTAGATTGGTTTGGTTAACCACAATATTGTCGATATTATTGCTTGTCGGTTTGATCTTAGGACGTTGATCTTTCATGATCATGTTGAATTTATGCTCTAGTTTGGCTTTTTTGTTGTCAAGTTTCGCTTGATTAACATAGTTTACTTTCCAAAGGAATTTGTCCCAATCTTTTTTCTTTAGCTTTTGGCTGAGAAAAAGATGTAAATTATACGCTTTCGCTTCACAAAGGGAAAGTTTGTAATATAGGAAACCTGTCTCCATAGTGAGCCTTTGACGTTTAACTGAAGACAATAATTTTTTTAAACAGGGGTCATTCTGGTTACTAAATCTGATGCACTCAATAAATTTGGGGAAAACGTGATTTTGCTTACATTGGTTAAGAAACCATATATCCATTCTTAGAAAACCTATTTTACAATTAAGTCTAAAGAAAAAATTCATTTCTTTACTATATAAACGTGCCTGAGAAGCCTTAGAAGCTTGAGAAGCCATGATTAGATAATGAAAGCTAATGTGGATAATTAAGATGTAAATATCAATAAAAAACTCTTTAGCCACAACAAAGAAATAAAGGAAAAATACAACCGTAATCTGGAGAATCCTGAGGACAAGAGGATTTACAGAAAATAAAATAAACAGGCAAGAAATAACAAAATGCAAAAGAAAACATAAATAATAATAAAAAAAAACTGAGGAAAAAGGAATCATAATAGATCAGATAAAGAGTGAAGTATTGCATACACATTAAAGTCTGTTTGACAATTGAGAAGCAGGTGGGGGGGAGGACTTCTTGGCCTTGGATATTTCGAACGCTTCGAGGGTAGCAGTTTTCTCTGGTCTATTGCAGATATGTAAGACAGACATAACATCTTTTAGTGTCTTTAAAGCGTGTCCGGAATCTTCGAGATGGTTTGCATAGTGGGAAATACGATCTCGTTTTCTATACGAGACAATGTGTTCTTTGAATCGTACTGCAAAATTGCAGGTCGATAATCCTACATAGAATCTGTCGCAAAACGCACAATTCAGGCGGTAAACTCCGGATTGGGAATATTTGTCAGTGGTGACGGCGGCGGGTGGGTTCAGGATGCGGGCTGATGGTGTAGGAGTACGAAAAGATATTCGAAGGCCGAGGGATGACAGGAAGTTAGAGAACTGGGAGAAATTAGGGCCCAGATACAATAAGGACGTCCATTTTTTGGGAAGGGGTGAAACAAGAGGGGAGGGGGAGAAGAGGGCCGGTCTGCGGCAGTGAAGAATACGGGAGAACATGGAGGTCGAATATCCATTGGCATGGGCGAGGTTCCGGATTATGCGGAGTTCGGATGATCTGGATAGGGGGCGGAGGGGGAGCTTCAGGGCATGGTCAATTAGGAATCTTAATGAGGCTTGTTTGTGGGTGGAGGGGTGTGAGGTGGAATAGTGAATTAAGTTGGAGGATGTAGTCGGTTTACGGAAGACGGAAAAGGAGAGGCGGTTAGTGTGGGGGTTGTTGGTAATGAGGATATCGAGGAAAGGGATGGAACGGTTAGTTTATAGTTCAAAAGTAAATTGGATATGTGGGGAAAAGGAGTTAAAAGTGTTGACAATATTAGTGGGGGTAGTGGATCGGAAGTCAAAGAGGACGAGGATGTCATCGACATATCGGAAATACGCGATGACAGAGGGATTATTAAGGAGGGGGTAACGTATGTTAATTCCATGTGCTGTAGGAATACCTCAGACAGAAAACTGCTGAGTGGAAATCCTGCTGAATAGTAGAAGTTGTTAAATGAGAAATAGTTCTGCAAAGAAATTACAGAAAGGATAGCTAGTAGGTCAATAGTATCGGGTTTAGGGAAAGACGCAGCAAGTAACAGATGCTGTAGGATAGAAAGGGTGGAGGTGACAGGGATGTTAGTGTATAAGTTGGTGATGTCAAGGGACATAAGGGAGAAGTGCTCATCAGTGTGGATGGAAGAAAGGGACTCAGTAAGGGTTAGGGAATTGCGTATATTGTAAGTATTAGGGAGGATTTTCAGGTTAAAGAGGAAGGTAGAAAGGTATTTGGCAACGAGGTGGGCAGGAGCTGGGGAATAGTTAACGACGGGGCGTATAGGCATGTTAGGTTTATGGATCTTGACTAGAGCGTTAAGGTTGGGTGGGCGAGGGTTAGGCGGGATGAGGCGTTGGAGGTATCTGAAGCGTGGGGATTTGTTCACGACGGAAATAATGGATTTGTGATACTTAGAGTTGGGGTCGGAAGGGAGGGTGACAAAATTGTTGGTGGCGATGACATCATTGACTTTATCTATATAAGTAGAACGGTAAATGATAACCGACACGTTACCTTTATCGGCCTTGACGATGAGGGCATCGGAATCTTGTAACTTCGTTTTCAAGGTGGTGGAGGTAGCAGCATCGGTGAGAAGTTCACGGGCTTGTCTAGACGCGGACGCTTCTATGATGAGATGTCCGGCGATGGCTCGCGCAGGAGGGCGGTCGGTCTGGGGGAGTAGGCTGATGGCATGTTCAACATCTGTGATGACATCGTGTAAATCGGAATGTATTGGCTTCTTATAGATAACATGTTTGAGGCCTTTGTCAAGGAGTCGTTGCTCGTTGTCGGACAGCTGGATTGAAGTGAGGTTCACGACATTAGCGTGGAAGACAAAATTACCTTCAGGAGGATGTGGGCGTATTGGAGGAGGGCATCGGAGGTCACCTAGCTTCTTGCACAGGGTTAAGAACTTATGTTCTTTGAAGGATTGCAGTCTAACTTCATCTTCCTCGATGAGAGGCATCAGAATATCAGGTGGAATAAAGGATGTGGAGGTGCAGGCGGAATACCTCTTGGTTGAGACGATGTTTCTTAAAAACTAAGGTTGTGGTCGCATGGCTTACCCAGGTCATTACGGCAGCATTCCGTGCAGCTTGGGCGGCGGTGGATTTATTGCGGACGATGACGTGGGCATACTTGGGTTCTAGGCGTTCACGGATACACATGCGGTTGAACCAAATGTTCTGTATGGTGGAGGCTAGCTTCCTCTTGATGTGGAACATCTTAGAAATGAGCGAGGTCATATCGGTAGAAGGGTGGATCATAATACTGTTCCTATTGATTAAACAGGTGGTGGCCTTACAGTATAACAGAGGGACATCAGGAGTTCCAACTAGTTTCGCCAATTATTGCCGGCTTTGTCAAGGATAATATACAGCAAGATCGACAATCGAACAGTGAAGTGTACATTTGTTAGCATGGGACGAAAGCAGCGCTTTCACAAAGCTCATCCAACCAGAATAAACTCCAAATGAAATACACTGAGGTAGTCAAGAAGCCTAACCAACCCAAGCGGTCTTCCATATTATACAAAAAAGAAAATAAGATTGACGACTGTCAGAAACAAAAAACAAACGAAATAAAAAAATAAAAATAAAAAAATAAAAAAAAAATAAAATAAAAAAAAAATAATAAAAAAATAAAAAATAAAAGAAAAAATAAAAAAATAAAAAAAACGAATCTACAGTTTTATTCCGATCCTGATAAAATTTCGCATACATGACCTTCAAAGCATGAGGGAGGCCACTGTCTACCTCAGATTTCGAAAAAATAATAATTATTGATAAAAAATCGATATTCATGGTTATGGCAGGGCATATTAATGAGAAATATCTCATGACCAACAATGCAAGACAAAGTTTTTGCAACAATAATTATCAAAAATGGTGTCAACACGCAATGTATCAACACAATGCAAGGATCAACAATATATGTCTCATAACCAACAATGCAAGGCAAACTTTGTGCAATATAGAAAAGAGAATTTTGTTATTCAGGGCAAACCCTGAGAACTTTGTTATTCAGGGATTTCTTAGAAAAGAGAATTCTTAGTACTTAACAATTTTTGAAAATCTTTAAAAATGATCTGTAACTGAAGATAATGAATTAGCAGTTTATTGAGAAAGAGTGAAAGACGATAGAGGAAGCACTCCTTTAGCTCCGTGCTGTATTGAGCAAATGGTAAGCAAGTAAATAGAAGAATCGGCGACCGCTAGACTACACAAAGTGATGATTGGCCAATTTTTACTTCAAGACATCGAACGAAGAAAGGAAATTGCAACAACATCAAGGGTACATCTAAAATAAGATTACGCGAGTAAAAAGTTATTTAGAATAAAAGGCATCCTTGGAGAGGTCATCCATTGTGAAGCTTTAAAAAAATTTTTTTTTAAATCAAGTCCCGGTATATTACCTAGAATGGATTTTTTTATGAAGGGGGTAAATTGCTGTCTTTCGGATTTTTCTTAGAATGGATAGTCTCTTCGCTCTATATTGTAGTGAGTGAGTTATTATTTAATCAATCTGGAGGTTTAATTTAGCTTTTTGAAGTTGTTCTGTTTACCTAAAAGCGTAATTATCCCGGGCAACGGTGGGTCCTCTGCTAGTCTATCTATATACATGTATATAAAGAAGGATGTTTGTAGGTTTGTTTGTGGGTTTATTTTTTATACATATCTACAGTTTTATTCCGATCTTGATGACATTTTGCATACTTCACCTTCAAAGCATGAGGAAAATCACTGACTACCTCAGATTTCGAAAAAATAATAATTATCGATAAAAAATCGATATTCACTGTTATCTGAGAGCAAATTAAAGAGAAATATCTTATGACCAACAATGCAAGGCAAAGTCTGTGCAATAATAGGTATAAACAATGGTATCAACACGCAATGCATTAACATTGGCAGGGATCAACAATGTATATCTCATGACCAACAATGCAAGGCAAAGTTTGTGCAATATGGATGAATTTTAATGTAACAATGCATAGAATTCCTGTTATTCAGGCTTTTCTTAGAAAAGTGAGCTCTTAGTACTTAACAATTTCTTTCAAATCTATAAAAATGATCAGTAACTGGAGATAATGGACAGTTAGCAGAATATTGAGAAAGAGTGGAAAGACGACAGAGGAAGCACTCTTTTAGCTCCGTGCTGTATTCAGCAAAAGGTAAGCATGTCAATAGAAGAATCGGTGACCGGTAGACTACATAAAGAGATCAATGGCCAAGTTTCCCAAGGCTTGAGCGGCTACTGGGTGCGTCGGCAGGTGGCGGATAGCCGAATATCCTGAGCTGCTTACTTAGGACATCCCCGAATACCAAATAAGGGGACGCAGACCAACTCCCGAACCCAAGGTGTTATGCGACCCGTGCTGAAGGGTGGATGGCACTTCGGTTATAGTGTCTCTAACGGAGCCTCCTGTCTACCTGGCGATACTCAGGAGTAAGTAGCCTTGTCCCGGCATGCAGGCACTCCCGGGACGGACCGTCTATCCTGCATTTATTACTCCAGTTTATGGATAGTAATAAAAAACCTCCCTTACCTGGAGACCCTGCGGGGAAACAGGATTCTACAAGTGACACTGCTGAGGTTGTAATGGCCTCAGTCGTGTCACCTGACTTTGATAAATTTGCTACTCCCAAACCTGAGGCGCCACCTGCTGCAGAGCGGGAGACCTCGGGTGAGGGTAGTGGCGAATTCTTATCTAAATCTCTTTCTAGAGCGGCTAAACGCCGGCTATCTAGGAAGAAAAAGTTGGAGGGCACTAAGGCAGTAATGCCTAAGGTCGGCCCTCTGTCATCTGATAGGGAGGTGCATACCCCGACCAAAAGACCCAGGTCTAAGGGTAACACTCCTTCATCAGATGATAAGAAGCTTCACAAAAAACCCAAATCTGGGAACTTCAGTGAAGCTCTCACAACAACAAAAATGGCAGTAGTTCTGGAAGGCTATCCAGACAAGCAGCTCAATGAGCAGCAGTTGGAGGCCTTCCAAGAGCTACTAATGAACCACATGGGGGACATGCTTTCTGGCACTGGACCCCAATTCAAATACTGTCGTCTGGAGGCCGGAGCTATTATTTTACTCTGTGCCGACCAGAACACAGTTGACTGGCTGACTTCTACAGTCAACCGTATTACCCCCTGGGATGGACAGGTTCTCTTGGTTGGTGAGGCGAAGACAATCGTCAAAACCACCAAGATTATCTTGAAACTCCCAGCGATGTTCAAGAAGTATTCTGGCATGGATATCCTGAAAAGGATTGACATTCAGAATAAGGACATATCGTCCACGCAATGGAATATCCTTAACCTCAAACTTGAGGATCAAGGAACAACCATTGTGCTATCTATCCCTGAACTGGACGCGAAGATTTTGAGTAACAGAAAGTGGCTTTTGTACATTGGACTGTCTCAAATCCAAGCAAAAGTTCTAGGGAAACCCCCTGACAAGACATTATCTAATGCTGAAGTGCTTGCAAGCAAATCTTCAGCATAAGAAATTGGCTGTTGCCAACCTCAGCAATACCTTCTTAGCTGAGGACATACAGATCGCTCTGATTCAGGAGCCCTGGATCTTTAAGGGCGGAATTAGAGGCTTGTCCAACTGTGGAGGTAAATTAATTTATGATTTTAATTGTTCTTCTCCCCGTGCTTGTCTGTTGATCAAAAACAGTATTAACGCACTTCCTATGTATCACTTATGTTCTAGAGATCTAGCAGTGGTGACAATTACCCTTCGTCTGGACGGTTTGGATCGTGACATAATATTTGTCTCGGCCTACCTTCCATACGAAGAAACCTCTCCCATCAATGATGACATCAGGAAAATATGGGAAACTTCGACTTCTCACAAGGTAGCGATCATCTTTGGATGTGATGCCAATGCTCATCATACCTTGTGGGGCAGTACCGACATCAATCTCAGAGGTAAACTCCTTTTCGATTTTATCCTAGAGAATAATTTAGATTTATTTAACTAGGGTAATAGACCAACCTTCATTACTGCAGTAAGAAGGGAGGTTATTGATGTTACCTTTGGCTCTTCCATTTTGAGGAAATGGATTAGAAGATGGTATGTAGATGAGAAACCATCTATGGCTGATCATCAGCATATCCGATTTTCTTTTATTACTAGTATAGACTGGGATAGAACGTTTAGGGATCCTAAACGGACTAATTGGATTCAATATCGCGAGGACGTTCGTTCTGCGATTTCCGGTCTTCCGACTAGAATTAATGATACTGTTGACCTAGAACTGCGCGTAAATGGGTTGCAGCAGGCCCTGGTACAATCGTATCATAATAAATGTCCCTTGTTGAGGAAGAAATGTAAATCCCACAATGTTTGGTGGAATCATGATCTCTCTCAACAGAGACAAAGAATAAGGAAGCTTTTTAAGAAAGCTAGGAAGACCAACGAGTGGCAAGTGTACAAAAATGCCCTCGCTGATTATAACAAAGCAGTTCGATCTGCTAAACGTACATCGTGGAGGAAGTTCTGTGAATCAGTCCAAAAGACTGTGGAAGGAGCTAGACTCTACAAACTCTTGAGAAACGACAAACCTAATATGGTTGGTACTCTCAAGAAATCAAATGATGAATTCACCAGGAACAGTAAAGAAGTCCTTGAGACTCTAATTATGACTCATTTCCCAGGCGCTGAGCTCATCGATCTGCCGGACTTGGAGTGTCTTGACTCCTTGGTTAGGACATCGCGGATTGGATGGGCTGCAGCTGGTGAGGTGATCACCCGTAGTAGGGTCATGTGGGCTATTAAATCCTTTGACCCCTACAAATCATCTGGACCGGATGGGATCACCCCAGTACTTCTTCAGCAGGTATCGGATGTGATCTCACCGATCCTGTGTTCAATCTTCAGAGCTAGTTTAGCTCTAGGGTACATTCCAAATCTCTGGAGGCAGGTCAAAGTGATTTTCATATCAAAACCAGGTAAGAGTCGCTACGACCTAGCCAAGAGTTATCGACCCATCAGTTTGTCTTCTTTCATGCTCAAATGCCTTGAGAAGATCATCGATAGGCGAATTCGTGAAGTTTTTGGGACTTCTGGTCCCTTTCACGTTAACCAATTTGCCTATCAGGCTGGCAAATCTACGGAGGTAGCCTTACACCATTTAGTGGTAAGCATCGAGAAAACTCTGGAGTATAAAGAGTTTGCCCTAGCTGTATTTCTCGATATTGAGGGAGCGTTTGATAACACTTCCTACGACTCTATTGCTAAAGCATTAACTGCCAAAGCAATTTCTCCACTAATCTGTAATTGGATTCAGGTCCTCTTAGCGGATAGAGTCATTATATCTGATTTGTTGGGGGAGGGAATTGTTGCTCGTCCCTCCAGGGGCTGTCCGCAGGGTGGCATTCTTTCCCCCCTGCTCTGGAACCTGGTTGTGGACGACCTCATTTCCTTCCTTAACAATCAAGGTATTTACGCCCAGGGTTACGCAGATGATATTCTCATCTACGTTTCTGGGATCGACAAACGCACCATTTTAGATCTTGTACAAATGGCTTTGTACAAAGTTCAATCATGGTGTTCTGAGCGGAATTTAAGAGTTAATCCCTCAAAGACCACTCTAGTTCCTTTTACAGTCGTAGAGAAACCATTTCCAATGATCTCATACCAACTTTGCTTGGCGAGAAAATCATTGTCAGGAATGAAGTCAAATACCTAGGGGTTATCCTCGATAGTAAGTTGACTTGGAACCAACATCTGGATTATAAAATTAATCAGGTTAAAGTTGGACTTTACCGTTGTCGTCGAGCCCTTGGTAAATCATGGGGTCTTACTCCCAAGATGATTTACTGGCTATACGTCACGGCGATCAGACCTATTCTGACATATTGCGCACTAATTTGGTGGCGTAAGTCTGAACAACTGACCATTAGAACCAAACTGGCCTCTCTTCAAAGATTGACGTGTTTGAGTATAACGGGTGCTGTCTCTACTACGCCAACCAAGGCTTTAGAAATTATTTTATCTCTGACTCCACTTGATATTTTTATCAAAGGTGTAGCCAGGAAAAGTTCATACAGACTGAGTAATCAAGGACTATGGGTGGATTTCCCTGGGGCGAAGTCTCACACCTTCATTAGCCAGATTTTTACCAGTCACATTCTTCAGATGCCTTCCGATATTGCAATTACTCAGGCCCTTCCTGAGCCCTCGAGCGAGGTCATTATTGACCCCGTGGTAGAGCCAGATGGGTCTTTGCAATTTCCCAAGGGTGCCATCATTTGGTATAGTGATGGCTCTCGTCATCACGGCCTTTCGGGCCTGGGCGTTTATTGTGGCAGTCCCAAAGCCCTCCGTTTTCGTCGACTGGGTTCTTGGGTTACTGTCTTTCAGGCTGAATTACTGGCCATTATTTACTGTCTGCAGATGTGCATGAATAAACTCTATGTACATCGCCGTATTTTTATACTTAGTGACAGTCAAGCGGCCCTTAAGGCTATTAAGTCCTATAAGGTTAATTCCAAACTTATATTGGAATGTCGACAGCTCCTACAGGACCTTTCTTTACACAACAGTGTTACCTTGAAATGGGTTCCTGGACACAAAGGTGTTGTTGGTAATGAAGTTGCTGATATCTTAGCCAAACAGGGTGCCAAGTTTACTTTTACTGGCCCTGAACCCTTCTGCGGTATTTCTAAACAAACTGCAGTTAGGGAGATAAATATTATCTCTCATCAAGAAATGATGGATAGGTGGGATCTTACCACTGATTAAATACATGCCAGACTCATGATTAAGAGATCCTCTCTTAGTCTAACATCAGGCATTCTACAACTTAATAGAAACAAAATACGGATTATCATTGGCTTTCTTACAGGTCATGACTTACTCCGTAAACATTTACATAGAATAGGAATCCTTCGGGAAGAGCCACTATGCTCGAAATGCGGTTTGGCAGAAGAAACAGCCTACCACATTCTTTTTGACTGTGTCGCTTTGACACATCTTCGTCACTTCACGGTTGGTTTAACCCTTCTTGAAGATATCCACTTGGACCCCGTGGGCAGCTTGACTCGCTTTTTAAGTCTGTCCGGCTACCTTTAGGTGATCTTAGTTCTCCTTTGGGTATGGCGCAATATTCCTTAGAGGAATAAGTGCCTTTGCGGTCAACTGCCTGGCTGTTGACTGACAGCCCACTTATAAGATAAGATAAGATAAGATGGCCAAGTTTAGATTCCACACATCGAGAGAAGAAAGGGAATTGCAATAACATCAAGTGTACATGTTAAGTGAGAAATTATTTAGACTCCTTACTTAGCAGTGGCATCCTTGGAGAGGTCCATCCATTGTGAGCCTTTAAAAATATGTTTTTCGAATTTTCATTAAGAATTTTTACTGTATTAATTGTAAGCATTTTCATGTTGTTTTTTTTTTAAGATATTGCAAAATTTACTCCAAAATAAAAAAGTCCGAGCCATGCCGGAGTTATCACATAGGTTATTTGGTAGCACATAAGATCCACATGAATGGGCAGGCTTTCCCCATCATCATAGGCTTTGAAATGACTGAAACAATGATAAATTATGTCACTAGGAAGTGTTAAATCCTGCTATTTGCGTCTCATATTTGGCAACAATGGAGGAAGTGCAAGTGGACAGGCTAAAATTTTCATAAAATTTCATAAAAATACATTTTGACTATATTCTGTGGGAATGTGTATACATTGGAAACTGAGATGCTGATAATACGATGATTGAACGTTCGTTTCCAAGAATTATGAATAAGGCAGTGAGAGAACATTAATGATGATGATGCAGTGAGAGAACATTAATAAGGCAGCGTCTATTGCTGAGGCAAAGGAGTCACGCGTGTCTCCCTTAAGCTCCCTATCAAACATCCAGGCGACTGGCAAAAATTTTTGTGTCTGGAAAGGAAAGAGAAAAAAACGAGTATTGGTCATGGAAACTCTGTAACTAAAACAGAAAAAGCTATACGGGCATTTGAAACATCTGAACAACGGGCGTTTAGAATGGAGCCAGAGAATAAGATCTTCTACGTCAAGGGCAAAAAAAACTTGAGTCAAAAATATCTGGTGATGCTCCGCAGTGGTGAGGTAAGTCAAAAAGAGTTTAGATAAAGTCCCGGTATATCTCCTAGACTTCCTGTTTTTCGTATTTTTAGTAGAATGGATAACCCCTTTGCTCTGTGTTTTATTAATTGAGTTGTTATTGAACCAATTGGGAGTTATAATTTAATTTTTTGAGATTGTTCTCTTTACCTATCAGTGTAATTATCCCGGGCAACGCCGGATAACTCTGCTAGTAAATAATTATAATCAAGTGGTTTTTAAATTTTTATAATCCATTGTTCAGTCCTCATAAGTTAAACCTCGACCTTGACATTTTCCAACAACTGGATAGGGCTAGGATTATTCTATTGCTAAAATGGGAGGCAAGAGGATGAAAAAAAATCTCATGTAGTGCAGGAAAGTAGTAGTATTACATTAGATTTTTTTTTCATCCTTTTGCCTCATAATCTTAGCTTTTCAAGGTCGAGGATTAACTTATCGGATGAGGACTGTAACTTATCCATGGTGTGTTCGAAAAGTTCGGCGAATGGTCTCATAAAATAAAGGAAACAAGAGATACAAACAAAATACGTGTAATGAAACGTTTCACAACGCAAATCAAATTTAGCAACAGACGCCTAAAATGGATACTATCTCATAAGACGAAAAACTAGATTCGCCATCTGTTGGACACAAATCTTCTGCTACTGGCATTCAAAGTAATCGCCATTAGCTACAACAGACTTTTGACATCGGTTGTACAGTTGTTGGAAAATGTCAGAAAACGCTTATTTCGGTATCGCTCGAAGCACCGTTGTCATCCATTGTTGTATCTCGGCAATGTCGCACCACGACTCCCCTGTAATGACGGTTTCCAAAAAGTGCGGATTCCGGTCACACGCGTCGATGAAATCTCCAGAGGTTTCAATCGGGTGTTGCTTTTGCTCGTCTGACATCTTGTGCGGTAACAAATTTTACGCTTTTGCAAATGTTCGTGAACAATGGTGCTTACACTGTCTAAGCTTATCTTCAATTCTTCTGCTACCATTCTCAAATATAATCGCCGATCATCTGCAAGATCCGTCGCATACGTTGGATGTTGTCTGGCGGTTGTGCTTGTTGACGATCGACCCGAACGCGGCTCATCCTCGACATCTTCCTTTCAGTCTCTAAAGTGTTTAAACCACTCAAAAACACACTTTTTACTCACTGCTTCCACACAGTAAACTTTCACTAATTTCATGTTCTCCGTCGCCGTTCTGCCTAATTTGAAGCAAAACTTGACGTTGCACGTTGCTCCATTTCGCAATGAGATGCCTTCTCACACTGATTGCGTTAAATTGATCATAGCGCGCAGTTCCGCTTAACTGTCGTGATTTGGATGCTAGGGCATACTAGTTGCCATGTCTGTTACTGCGTCTGCGTGAGCGCAACATTATAACTAGCGCGGTTGTTCAACTATGCGACCATTCACCGAACTTTTCGAACCCATCTTGTATTTGATTAAAATCATTCGTTCTTTTTAAATTGTTTTGTACGTTTGTTTTTGTAAGGTCTATACTATGGGTGGATTGCAAAGGATCACTCTAGATACTAATTGTCCTTCCATTTAAAGGCGCCCTGTATTTGTATTTAGGTAATGGTTTGTAGGGATGCTGATACATAAATTTTATTTTGCAAATTTATTTATTTATTTATTTATTTATTTATTTATTTAACAACTTAAAATTCATGCAAAATGTTCATAAGTCATATTTTAAGGGTCTAAATTTCACGCGAAGTTTGCCGACGTTTTCTAGTGGCATAGTGCAAGTCATCAATGAACTACTGATGCAAAAAGTTCATAAATGCCCTAACGTTGCGTTTTTTTAGATCTTTTCGATGGGGAACTTTTTTGTTTAGATTGATGCATAGAATCACACTATGTAATTTTTATCCTTCCATTTAGAAACATCCTGTATATGACAGCCAAAACTGTGGACATTAGGGTAACAGCAAAAGAAGATAAGAAACTACTATTCCACAATCATATCTACAGGGCAAGTCAAAATGAGAAAACCTATTTCAGACATTTATTCTATGATGTCTAATGATACGTCTAATGAACGTATCCTAATGTCGGACATGTGCTTCGAAAGGTTAACTTTCACAGTTTAGTATCCACGCAATGTTTTCACTTTCTACCGTTAAGGATCAGCAGCAAGCGGTTAAAGAAAATGGCGGTGACTGAAGAATCGAGATCGTTCTGTGTCCTTGAAAATCATGTAAACAACTCTGTGATAAATGTTTAACAGCATTAGTGATGTAATGTGATGTGTTTGAAGTAAACTTTGAACGTTTACCTTTCGTAGCACATGTCTCACAATACCGTATGTTCATTAGATTTCACAGAGTAAACTTCTGAAATCGGATCCATCATTTTGACTTGCCCTGTACATTTTGGAGCTCCCTGTCTCCTTCAGTTGCTTTTGTTTTTATAAATTCATTAGAAAAAATGAAGAACACTAGAAGCGATCCCACCCGATTGTATAATCGTTAAATAACCCATTGTTAGCTTTTTGAGACACATCTCTCTCCATGCTTTTCTTTGTTGTGACATAGTCCACCGTTGCTGATTTTATATACAGGGTGTAAATTATCTCCTTCAAAAAAACTACACTACGATGTAGACGAAATTCACTACGATTAAAGTGATATAAGACACTTGGGGTCGCAAATCGCAACCAACGCCGTAAATGGGCCTTTTGCCCGCTCACGAGATTTCCTGTATTACGTCATCCCATGCGCGATTGAAACCGAGGCTGGAGGGAAGAAAATCCCATGATCTGCGGTGTGTCGCGGTTTTTTATACTTTATGGTTCAATTTTGTACAAATTTTTTGTGCTTTGGCCTTTATAACAATTGCATTTCATAAAATAAAAAATTGCTATCTTCACATAGCATTACATACTAAATAAAAAAAAAATGAATTTTTTTTTTAATTCAGTAGTAATAAGCTTTTTGTGTTTAAATAAAGATCAATTTAATTTTAACTTAAAATGTTCAATTACAATTAAAGATAAATAAAGAAAAATAAAAAGCACTTTATGTTTGCATATTAGCCTATATAAATATGCAATTACTTATTCATGATGCTTATGCCGAGTATTTATAAAATGATGGTATTTTTTTACGAAAATAATAAATTCAATTTTTTCCAAAAAAAGAAATCAATTGTTTTAATTTAATTACTGTAAAAATTTTCCACATGAATAGATTTTAAGTCCATGCTCTTAAAAATAATTTTTCATAACATTACCTTCAAAATCAAAAATATAAGATTCTGAAAAAAAGTTATATGCCTTGGTATTAAATCTTCCCAGCTATTCAGTTACTGTACTAAAATTTATGTTTGGCAAAACTGTTAAACTAATCGAGTAGTGTTTCATTTCTTCGTTTTACAACAGTGTGGCCAGATCTAGCATAATTATGCTAAACTGGCATAAATTATAAGCCTTTAGCATCTTGGTTAGCATAACTGTTTATCAGCATAATTTCATCATTTTTAAGGAAAATCAACCATAGTGAACAGCAGAACAACAGCACATTATAAAATTATGAATCGCCTGACAAGAAGATAGAAGACACAATTCCACCAATTTTTTTTAATTAAAATATTTTTTGTGGAACTGTCTTCTCCCTTATTGTCCCGTTAAACCTTGTCCACATTTTCTGGTACATTATCCGAAATTAATATACTATGAATCACCTCATCAGCCCAGGAACATTTTCAGTCAGGACAAATGTGTGAATTTCGATTAGTAATTACCAATAAAGAGATTTATTAATAATTAAATTTAATAAATCTCTTTTTTAATTGTTAATGTCCTAAATAAAGTAATTATAAATAAAATTAATTAATAAATTAATAAAAATCAAATTATTCCATAACATCAAGAATATCATCCACCAACAACCAGGTTCATCCAATAACTTCAACTTCTTCAACTATGTCTTCAAACCAGCTTTTCAACCACATGTTATGGTCATCCAAGTTCAACAATCAATCTTCAATCCAGTTCTTCAAACCCAGTTCTATGTCAGTTCCCATACAAACTTCATCAGAACATATAATTGGTGATTTTTTATTAATTTATTAACTTATTTTATTTATAATTACTTTATTTACGACATTAACAATTAAAATGGAGATTCATTAAACTTAATTATTAAACTTAATTCGATTAGTATCTTTTGCTTTCTTCTGAAGCTTAACAAAGGAGTAAGTAATTTTCTGAAATTTAATGCTTGCCAAAATTCTATCTGAAACTCAGATTCTGAACATAAAGAAGCATAAAAGAAGGCAATTATAAATAAAAAAGTATTTTTTCGAGAATATGTTAGAATTATCCTTAAAACGAAACTTAAAAACTGCATTCTCGTTTTGAATTCTCTGTGCGCAAACTTTGTGTTTATGTAAGAAAAATACATGTAATAAAGAAAAAATAATAAATTTATAACTTTAGCATAATTTTGGCATTCTTACGATGCCAATTTAGCACAATCTAGCATATTTTTAACGAGTGTCTGGAAAAGTTTTGATTTTTTATTTGGTCAGACTGTTTTACAAGCACTTTTCACCTTAAAGCAATGTTTATTTGAAGAGGGCTTTCCCTCGAGCCTCGTTTTCGTGCCGCATAGGGATGACGTATCGTCTCGCTCAAGTCTCGGGGTAAAAAGGCCCATTGAACCTCAAACTAAGCTGGATGGCGTGGCGCTGCGTAGCACGAGCCAAATTTGGGTGCCTGTGTTCGCGCGGTGCGACCTGGCTGGTTCCCCCGCTCCCCACTAACTCATCCTGAAGAGTTCCGCCTTCCACTCCAACCTGACGTACTCTGCTCTCGCGCCGGAGTCAGTAGCACGAGCAGTACCAACCTTGTTTAATACTGATAGCAGAGTACGTCACTTTGGAGTGGAAGGCGGACTTTTTCCGAATGAGGTAGTGGGGAGCGGGGAACCAGCAGGACCACAATTGTCCAGATTTGGCTCGGTTTCAGCTTGGTTTGAGGTTCAATTTACGGCTTTGCTTGCGATTTGCGACCCCAAGTGTCTGACAACACTTTAATCGCCTGAATTTTGTCTACATCGTAGTGTAGTTTTTTTGAAGGAGATAATTAAAAAAAAATTGACAGAGGCTCTGGTGACTGCCAAAGCCGCGGGTTTTTTAAGCGTAGAACTACTACTGTGTTATTATTGGTTACCGTTTGTGTGTATTTTTTGGCGAAAAATAGAACAAAATTAAAAAAAAAAGTTACTATATTCAATTTCATTTCAATTTTG
Source organism: Rhysida immarginata (assembly GCA_023313115.1). Classification (NCBI taxonomy): domain Eukaryota; kingdom Metazoa; phylum Arthropoda; class Chilopoda; order Scolopendromorpha; family Scolopendridae; genus Rhysida; species Rhysida immarginata. The sequence continues at coordinate 6,482 of JAHWFO010001595.1, read as the reverse complement.
TTCTTCTAAGCTTCTTTAATCATTATACACACAGTCCTGAAGAAAGCCACGGCTGAAACGCATCGACTCTATGTCGTAAAATCACTGTTGTTTTAAAGACCCACATATTTATATTTTTACAAACAACTAAGACCAACATGTTTGAAAACATATACGAGTGTTGGGGCAAACTATTTTTTTTTCTCAGGGCTAAGGGATGGTATCATAAAATGTCATATGTCTCAAGGAAGCTGTGACTGCTAGTATGTTTCCACAACATTATATGGCTCCGTGAGTTCCTGATGTTGCGCAGCGCGCAATGTTAAATCAGGTCTCAGTCAACCGCCGTGCAAGGTGGATGTAACCCGAGTCGAACAACGCTCGTATATCAAAACAGCCGTTCTCTATTTTGATTTTTGTTACTTATTCTGGAAAATGAAATCTGTAATCATGTTCCAGAATAAATTTTCCAGAAGCATGAAACGTATGAAACAGTACAGGCTTCATGATTCCAGAACATGAAACCTGTAATGTTGTCAACTACCTTAATAAACATGAGAAGCACAGTGTTGGCGTGTTGTTAAATGTCCGTACATTTCGTCCATTCCTTGTCCTTTCATCTGTATATTTCACATTTTCCACCCATGCTTGAATTCTCATAAAAAAAATAGTTGCCATGACTTAGGCCCCAGCCCTCGTATTATTTTAGCCAGATTTATTGTTTTGTTTTAAGAAATTAACAAAACTTCAAAGTTCATTTATTAAAATAATTAATCTGCTTAAAATAATATATATTTTATTATTTTACAACATATTTTTAATAGAAAACTATTAGCGTACCCACCCGTTTGTATAATCGGGAAATAACCCATTGTTAGATAACTCATTGTTAGATTTTTTCTTTGTTGTGACAACGTTCACCATCGCTGATTTTATATAAATGATGATGTACTGATTTCGCCGGCAGATGACATGATTTCATAATATTGCCTTAAAACGCTCGTGTTTCCATGTTTTTATACCTGATGCACAGGCCTTCTTTATATTAAAAGAACAGGCCTTTTCTCGTAGGCCATGGTTAGTTCCAATAAACGCCGCACACGTATATGCTGCAGTAGCGCCACTCCGTTATTACGATGGCGAGCATAAAATTCACTTAACTTTAACTTGCTGTTACTTTTGACCCAGTGGCTCATTTGGTGAAATTTTTGCTTATTATTCAAGACTCAACCTTCCTCTTTCCAACGAGATAATGACCATAGTTGTAGGATATAGTGATAGAAAGATATAGACTGAGATATGTACATCACTTTTTGAACGAAAAACCGCGACTGAATTTTTCCTCGGCTGCACCCCTGATAGACGTAGTTCTACGTCAAAATCAACAACGGTGGACTATGTCACAACAAAGAAAAGTATGGAGAGAGATGTGTCTCAAAAAGCTAACAATGGATATAATGAATTTTGTCGTTATAAAGCCCATTTTTGTGGAGTAGTGGCCTTTTGTTGTTAACCATTACCTAAACTTTTGAGGCAGTGGATTGTACATTTTTGTGAAAATCTTGTTAAAAGTAATGAGTTAGAGACCAGTGCTTTTGTTTTGTAGCTTACGTTATATTAAAGATAGAATTCAGTTAAGAATATTTGTTTTGCATTCAATAATTTTTAGTAGCCCTTAAAAAAAACATGATTATCTAAACTTCTGAGACGCTCTATATTCTTCCATTTATTCCCAGTTTTATTATCAGTGCAATTTTTAAAGTGCAATAGACTCAAAGAAATAAAATAAAATAAAATGAATGATCTTTTAATTTATATTTAAGATTTTATTCGATTCATCAGCAGAAGAGAGTTTTAAGTGATCCAATGAGATCGTTTTTCATAGAATAAACGGTTCGAATTTATAGAAGTTTCTATAAAGGTTTAAAAAACCCTGCTAAAGTTTTGAAATTCTAAACGACGAAAGGGGAAAGGAGACTCAGAGTTTCGACGCCAGGGGTTAAAAAGAAGGGAAAAAGGTGTTTCATCTTGCCTTTCAATCTCCCTTGACACCGGATGCGAACTAGTCGGATGCGATGCACTGAGGGCCACTCGTCCTCCGGTTCGAGAAACACCGTCTCGTCTTTTTGTTTACATCTTCGATCCGTTGATCCTCCCCGTTCTGCCAGCTCCACACCCAATCAGTCGCCACTTTCATTCGCAAGCGAGTCTCGCGTTCATTCATTGTTTAAAATCTCTTTCTGGCGAGCAGACGCTGAATAGTGAACACGTTTCTTTTCTCCAGAAGAAATGCCGCTTGAAGCGGCCGGAAATGACGTAACGGATACCCTCAACCCTACGAGTCACGGAAGCCGCGTCCGCTGTCGCTTCCTGAAGCTCTCGAGTTTCGTCCGCCTCGGAAATGCCCGCCGGGCGCAGCAGTTGAGAAACGCGCTTCCCATTGGTTCGCGTGTTGATAGGAAAAGCAGCAAAGGACTCGTCCGCCCTCCCGGCTGCCATATTCCTTTTTACCTGAACATTTCTTCTCCTTCCTTTCCTCCTTATAAAAAAAAAGCAAGCGACGAACGCTGAAGGAAAATTGAAATAGGACGGATGATTTTTTTTCCTTCACCGATTTTAGAGAGAAGTAATTTTTTCTCCTCTTTGTCTGTTACCGAATAGCTTTCTTTTTCTAAGCAAACTTTAGCATGTTGATTCTGGAAAGTAGAAACAAAGATAGAGATAGTGACTGTATAACAAAATAATGAATATAACCTTTAGTAAATTCTTTTTTAAGTTATTCTTTTGAAGTTTTTACTATTCAAATATATTTACCTTATGCCATAAAATCTTATTAGGAGTAATACATTTGATTAATACGACAAATAGAAATTAGAATGAATGACGGATCAAGTACAGAAAGTTAAAATGGACTCAAACTAATCTTTAATCGGCACTCAAAGCCTTCCCTCACTTCTCCCTGAGCGACTTGTTCATTTTCTTTCTCTTCGTTCAGTGATTTGCCTATACTTCTGCATAAATAGTTGACGTCTGCAAAAACGGGAGAGGAGGGGGGGCGTTTGTGTGATTTTTGCGTGAAAAATACCAAAATCTTTATTTTGAATTGAAAACTCATCTCTTTCTAAGATCTGCAGTTTCGAGCAAAAAGGGACAACACCACTTGTCAAGTAGGTCTATACCATGATTTACCTTCGTTCAGGTGGCATTTTGAGTTTGCTAAAATAAAAAATTCGGGGGCTGGCCAGGTGGCTAAGAACGCTGGGGCGCGGGTTTTCCAGTTCTCGAATCCAAACTGAGAATATTGAAATCGTGGGTTTAAATAGCGCCATGGGCAAGGGAAATGTATGGATAATAGACATGTGGCATTTCTCTGGATTGTGTTAAGATATTTATTAGGACCGATAGGTAACTGTTTTCATAATGTGCGTCCGTCTGTCTGTCCGTCTGTCTGCTGGTGCTCTAGCGGTTGAGCGCTTTCGAATTTTCGAATTCCGTTTTCGCCATTCGATAACTTAAGAAAACGAAAGACTGAGTTCGTTGACGGAAAAAATCGGTGAACTACTTCCGGTTCAAAAGGTCACAAATAAGAGGGGACCATGTTTTTCACTATACAGTTCCATGTATGAATGGCCTGTGCACTGCTCAATACTGTACTCTCTTTGGCATTCCATAGCTAAGGCAGAGAAAAGGCTTGTGAATCTAGTGAAGACACGTGATGGCCTTCCTTGATGGTCAAAATCAATCAAAATGGGCTCAATAGTACGTGGTTTAGCAGAACCATTATGGTTTATTGGATAATTTCAGTGCTAAGATATGGCATTTAATGTATCAAACAGCTGGGAATATCGAGTCATTACTGAATATCACATAAAATTAATGATACATGAAATCGATTCAACGGTACGTGGTTTAGTGATAACATCATGGTCCATTGGAAACTTTTAAATCCTAAAATATGGTTTAAATCATGTAAATATATCAAACGGCTTGGAACGATGTGTTATGAATGAATATAACGTAAAATTAATGACAGTCGAAATTGGTTCAAAGGCACCTGGTTTAATGGAGCCATTGTGGTTCATTGGAAATTTCAATGCTAAGATATGGCATGTCATGTATCAAACACAAGCTAGAATGATGTGTTATGGATGAATATAACGTAAAATTAATACTAATCAAAACTGGTTCAATGGTACATGTTTTCGTGAAACCATTATGGTCCTTGGATTCATTTCAAAGCTTATATATGGCATGTGATATATCAAACAACTTGAAGAATGTGTCAATAACGTAAAATTAATGATAATCGAAATTGGTTCAAAGGTACATAGTTTAATGGTATCATAATGGTCCATTGGTAACTTCCAATACTAAAATATGACGTGTAAAATATCAAACAGCTTGGAATGATGTTTCGTGGATGAATATAACGCGAAATCAGTGACATCCGAAATAGGTTTAGTGGTTCGTATTTTATTGAGACCGTTTTGATACCATTGAAAACTTTTAATGCTAAGATATGGCATGTAATTACTTACGCTTTACATTTTCAATAGTTAATTTGTATTAGGCAAATTTTCATCAATAGCTAGTAGGTAAGCGCTCGCTTCAGCAATACATGCTTACGTAGAAAAGCTTTAGCAATAGTTTATGAAAAAAGAATAGGCCCTTACACAGAACGCTTCAACAATAACCGCTTATTTCATTAAAGAGGAATTCTTACATATTAAAGGACTCTTACATGTGCGAGTATATAGAGAAATACTACTATCTCCATTTAACTTTTCAGATAATTTTATTCATTTTCAGCTATATTTTTCCATTAGAAGTACGCCTTGCCTTAGCAACCAGAGGCTACCTTAGCAACCTCATCTAATCCTAACAACGAGAGGCTTCATTAGAAATCAAATGCTTTCATTTTTATCCTCGACTGCCTTAAAATCCTGTCGGTCTTGGGCATTTCGGTTGTTAGTTATGTATAAACCAAAGGAACCAACCAACCAAGAAATTTTATTAAATGTCAGAAAATGACATGCCATTTACTAACATTGCGATCGTAATGCCCTCGTGCCTCTGTTGAAGCACTTGGATGTCATTTGGAACAATGTCTGTAAAACAAACCTCACAGGGGCACCCACATTTGGACGCCATTTTTCTCGTTAACTGTTGAGTTTCAGACCCATGTTGATAGGACGTTTGTTTCTTATTTGGCCATGAGAGTACGCATGCGAAGTCTGTGACAGGCTTTCAGACTCACCGTGTATAGATATTAAAAGTTTGGTAAGAGTTAGCGCCCTATACTTCGCTACCCAATTTGTATAATATTGTGCTTTCAGTGTTTTGAATGAAGACTAATGAATCCTATTGTATTACAATAAATTATTTCCTTTTATGCGCTTGTGAATTTCTATGCTTTGAAGTGCTTAATTTACCGGGCAGTGTTTCAAAAATGACCGGTATATTTAAAGATTCTAAACGGGCAGCGATAGAAATACACCGTGAACTAATTTCGAAAGTTTGTCTGCCTGAAAATTTACTGTTGTCCCAAGCATATTGCAACAAACGGTGTATTTCTATCGCTGCCCGTTTAGTTTTTATTGATTTTTCAAATATACCGGTATACCGGTCATTTATTAAATACCGGGTATTTCTACACAGATTCCTTCCTCTGTATAGTTAACAATAAAATTCTGACCCAAAAAAAGCGTTGCAGATGATGCAATAATTTTAATTTTCTATCGTACAAAATACACTCAGTTTATAATTTTAATTAAAGGAAAATAGGGTCAAAATGATACGGTAGTGTAAGTTTATTGCGGCTTACGCGTTTCGGCATTACGCCATCATCGGAGGCTATACATTTACAAGAAGTTAAACTCGACAATCGACAATCGAACACTGAAGTGTACATTTGTTAGGATGGGACGAAATTGGCGCTTTCACAAAGCTCATCCAACTAGAATAAACTCCAAATGAAATACACTGAGGTAGTCAAGAAGCCTAACCAACCCAAGCGGTCTTCCATATTATACAAAAAAGAAAATAAAATTGACGATTGTCAGAAACAAAAAACAAACGAAATAAAAAAAAATACAAGGAGAAATAAGATAATCACATCTTCCAGTAGTCTGGAAAAGAGACGCTGCTAATATCTTCAAAATTGATGTCAAGAACGTGCCTCGGTTTACGATACTTCGTATGCCAGTTCATAATCATTGAGTTCTTCAGTATCCCTTTCACAAGCTTATTGTCGTGAGTCTTCATCTTCTGTATCATAATCAAAAGGATATCCTGTATAAACTTTCCGATATGGGCCATGTTTAAATCCAAGTGGATGGATTGGTTTTTCACCGTCCTTCTGTCCAGCTGGGCAGTGGTCCTCAGGGTAACATTCTGGAATGACTGTAGTTCACTCCATCTGGTTTTACAGATAGTCGCCCACGCAGGCATGCCATAGAGGAGTATGGTCCGGATAATCGATTTGTACAGAAGTAGCTTGTTGT